>JAGKQL010000011.1:2793206-2814482 GCA_018398635.1 Cyprinodon brontotheroides | reverse complement strand
AAGGTGGATCACATGTAAACACACTGTCACTCTGTACATAACCACACAATGATTCTGAAGATGATGATCTGGTGGGGCAATGTTGCTGTGATGTTAAAAGTTACATTATCTGTGGTGTTTGTTGTCATCTGTTCCTTTTTGTTCAATACTGTTACCAGGTAAAATCAAAGATATTGTGAGTGAGGGCATGGTGAACAACAACACCAAGATGGTCTTGGTTAATGCCATCTACTTCAAAGGCAACTGGAATAAAGCTTTCCCAAAATCCAGCACCTGTAAGGCTGAGTTTAAACTCAATAAGGTCAGTCAGATGCTCTTTGACTATTAATTTACTTCAATGAAATATATCTTAATTAAATAGTAATTGGTAAAAGAATTTATTGTATAAATGTTGAGTGATTTTTCCAAAGTGTTTTCAAGCCAATATTAATCTATCCTTACAGCTGGTCTTTGACAACAAAATTACTTTTGCAATAACTCCATTTAGAAATGGACAGCCTCCTCTTCCAGGACCAAGCCTTTTGAGTCTGTTATGTGTCTGTTTTCTGACATGTTTTTTTTTTTTTTTGAGTATCCAGTTTTGCTTTTCTTCTTGTTTCCTAGTTTTTATGGTTTAATTCTTAGTTTATTACTTTCTTTGGTTTTTTTTCAGTCACTGTCCTAGCCTTGGTTCTGTTATGTTTTCTTTTGAGTGTTTAGTTTTACTTTTCTCCATGTTTTTAGTCCTATTGGTTTAATTATTATTTTGTTGTGTTTTGTAGTTATTTCTAGTCTGCCAGGTTTTTCATTTGTTGTCCTCTACTGCCCTCTTGTGTTCTCCTTTCTCCCTAGCTCCTGTTTTGTTTCTCCTCTGTCCTCACCTGTTTCCAATCTTCTTTGTCTCTGTCTCCTTTAAAAGCCCTCTCTCTGCAGTTCCTCTTTGCTGGGTCCTCATCTAACTTCGTCTCACATTCTCCAACTTTGTCGCTCTGAGCCTTCCTGATTGAGTTTTGATTCCCTGTTGTCTCCATGGTTTTCTGGTTTGTTTTCTTCTTATTTTTTCATGATTTTAATTTTTGAATTTTGGACTCCTCTTTTCTTGTTTGTTTTTTGGACTTAGTTTTCATTTTGAATTCTTGGTTGCCTGTTTTTTTCAGTTACTCTTCATTAAACCCACCATAAATTCACCTCTTACTGCCTCTGCTTTTGGGTCCTCAACCCACTAACAAATCCTGATAGAGTCATTCTAATGAATATTTTGTCTGTAAAAATAGGCAGCCCCGATTGAGCTGAATATGCCTTAAAGCTTACATTCAATACTTAGCAGAATCCTCCTTCAAAACGTCTCCAGCTATAGTCCAACCTCGCTTAAAGTATAAGCTAAATTCTCTCAGGAGTGTAAACTAAAGAAGCAGAATCTTCTTCTTGACATTACCAATGCATTAGGACAGTGGTGTACAGTATGTGTTACCATATAAACACACATAACTCCAAAAGTCTGATGATATGATAGCAAAATGCTAGAAAAATATAAGCTGACCCCTTACTAACTACACTTATGAACCCCCTTGGTCGTTCAGGTAGATGATGACTGGGATCTGATCCTAAACCCATAGCACCCAACCACTGAGGATCTCAATGCATTTCTTACTTGGAAACTTTATCATTTAGCCTTCAAAACCCAAGGTGCTTGTGGATTATAAATGTATAGAGGATGATCTTTTATTTCAAGGTGTATCATCTAAATAATTGTTACTCCTAATTGTCAATCATTGTGGTGATACGTTTACATAATGCCGTCCTACGTGCTCGTCCCCTTAGCTATCTTTTCAAGCATATATCTGTGGTGAGCTGCGGTTTCAGACAGTCATGGAAGCTCACATTTCTTAGCGCGGTTCTTTGAAAATGGCCGAGGGTCATTAGAGAAAAATTGTCTACAAAATGTATGACAAAAAATGAAAGGCCTCAGAAGAGGCAGATATACCCCGGAGTGCTTTGTGCATAGCTTTCCTCACAAAGCATTATGGGATTTGCTGTCACAGTGGCAAGTCAAAGAGGAGTTATGTGACCAACGGGGAGCAAAAAGCTGTGATCATCTATCCGAACGGTAAGTTAACTGAGTTTGCTGCATAGTTCAGCATATCGTCTCCGCTCTATATAGTGATTGAGAGATTTAGGGGTTAGGTCGGACATTTGGGCACAGTAAGCTTGTATTAGCTATGAGAACAGCAACTTTTAAACAGAGCGTGCACGAGGAGAAATGGGGTTTTGCATGCTCTGGCACCCGTTTAATAGAGGTTCCCTCTCGGGAGCGGGTACAGGGTTGTGCCTGTGCATTTTTTTTTTCAAGTGGAGAGGGCGAGTCTTCTGAAAAACTTGTGAAAATTCTCCACAATACCTTTAATTATACCAAGCTGTAAATAGTTCAGTCTGTTCAACTTGATAACTTTTTCATCCACTGAGGGGATGTTTCATTTCCCAAAAAGAAAATATAGTAGTTACCATGACTTACTATTATTTCCCCTAAAGCCAATAAAACCAGTTTGCAATGGAGACCCTACCATAAGAAGGTATCTTACATTGATGATATTTAAAAGGCTGAGCCAGTTAGCCCACAGGACCAAAAGCTAGACCATTAGGCATTGATCAAGGAGTTTACCTCCAAGGCCTGGCTTTAGGGAATTGACGGGTGTCTCTTGTCCAAATGGGGCTCACTGGCAGTTGTGGTCTGCATATTTTTCACTTACCATTGTGACCCATCACCTTAGTTTTCCATGTGGTATGGCATATTGTAAAGTGTCCCATTTTAGCCGCATTCGGCTCTTTAATGCCTCCACTTGAGCCTCCCCTGTGCTTTTAAAAAAATTTTTTTGTGAAAATGGAAAAAGACGTTTTTTTTGTTTATTTTTGTATTTCTTTTCAAACGATGTGCAAGACATTAAACAAACATTCATTATCTTTCCAGTGCTGTAAACATTTATATAATAAATACATTTAAATAATAAATTATAATATTTCTGTCAACAAAGATTTGCATCATAGCCTGCAACACACGTTTTAGCGCGGCGCAGTGTCAGGCAGGTGACTGTTATAAACAAACCGGCGGGTGTGTCTTGGGGCAAGGATCCCAAAGGGATAAAAGAAGATAGCTGATGAGAACAGATGATTCAAAGAAGAATGGACCGAATCATTTGCTTTTATTACCAATAAGGAAGGATTGCTTGCATGTTTGCTTTGTAACAAGAAGTTGTCAAGCAATAAATAGAGTAATTTGGACGTGCATTTCCAACCACCAAGTTGTTAGTGAGAGAAAAAGTGCGACTGGAGTGCTTCTGTATAAATCACAGCAGAGCAAATATAGATTCAAGAAGTAGATTTCATCAACAAACTCCACTGCTGCTACTAGTTTTGCAAGCATGGAAAATATCAAACAGGTAGTGCTCTTATCCAGGTATGTAGATTTTCTTCCATTTTTCCCCCAAATCCTTAAAATAAAAATAACACAGAAAATCTTTATTTATTTTGTTTCTATAATTTCATCAATGCAATAAAACCTAATACATTAATATTGTAATGGAATTTAAACTTAAAGCACTGAATATCGTACAGCAGAGTGGTAACATGAAGAGACATTTGCTTCAGGATTTAATCATGAATGCTTATTATATATTTAAGCCCATGTAGTCCTTTTTTAAAAGTGGGCTAATACTCTTAGAGCTTGTGTTGCCACACATGGCTTATATAAAACTTTTACATTTTTGCAGTTCCAGACAGATTTGTTTTGGTTTTGTTCGTCCAATATGGCTCTTTAAACAGTTTGGGTTGCCGACCCCTGAACTACATGCACAAAGTGCTCAATCTCCTCAATCTTGTTTAAAGAAAAACTCTGTTTTTTACTTACTTGTTAAAACTTTAGATATCCTGAAGGGGGTGGTACTTTTTTAGGAAACTGGGTCATTATTTTGTTTGTTCACAGAATGAGACAAGATCTGTGCAGATGATGGAACAGAGCAGTAACTTCAACCTTGCCTTCATTCCTGAAGTCAAGTCTCAGGTAATCAAACAAAACATTTCTCAGTTAAATTAGTGGATCATGTGAAAATGTTCATATTTTCATCTTTGGTAAATAATGTTTTAGAGTTTGATGCATTGAATCTGATCCCTTTAGTCCTTGAACAAGTTTCCCAATATGGAGTATTTTCCTCAGGAGAGCTCAGAGCATTTCTCTGTCCTCTGAACTCACAAATTAATTCTGCTGTGATGTGGAAGTTGAAAAGATGTAAGCAGAAACATGTGGTGTGATTAGCATATTTGGCCTGTGCAATTGGAAAGTGGGGTTTGAGAGACGTCACATGTAAAGCAACGCTACAACTGAAGTTGACTGCATGATTTAGCTTGATGTCCCTTCATTAAGGATATAGACTTTATTTGGTGACTTACTATGAATCCGGCATATTTAAGAGCTAATATGTTGCACTAATTACCCTTTTATTGGACAGGTGTTGGAGATGCCTTACAAAGGGATGGAAATGAGCATGCTAATCTTTTTACCTGAAGAAATAGAAGATGATACAACAGGTCTAGAAAAGGTAGGACTTCCTCCAGATTTCTATTATACAACCCAGGCACTGAAAATTCATTAATTAATATACAATCTATTCAGCTGGAGAGCCTCCTGACCTATGAGAAATTCCTGGAGTGGACTCAACCAGACGATATGGAAAGCTGTGAGATTGATGTAAGGCTTCCTCAATTCAAGATGGAGGAAACGTATAACCTGAATGAGGTCCTGCGCAGCTTGGGCATGGTTGACGCTTTTGAAGAATCAACATGTGACTTCTCTGGTGAGATAGAGGAGAGTGAGCTATGTTTTTAAGTAGACTATGAGGTTATGAGCAGCTCTGCACTGGAGCTGCAGTTAGCTCTGCATTACTTTTAACATTTTCAGACAATAAAAGTGCTTTCATGATTAGTGCTCTATATGGGGAAAGTAAGTCTACATGAAAATATTTGATATTTCCTACATAGAAAAAACTGTAGAGCTATGGATTATAATCCTGTAATTTAACTTTTTTTTTTTTTTAAATCTTTGACAGGAATGTCAAGTAACAAGGGGCTCTTTTTGTCCAAAGTCTGCCACAAGGCTTTTGTAGAGGTGAATGAGGAGGGTACAGAAGCTGCTGCTGCTACTGCTGGCATTATGGCAGATTGTGCTTCCTTCTTCAACGCAGACCACCCCTTCCTCTTCTTCATCCGCCATAACCCCACCATGTGCATTCTCTTCGCTGGACGCTTCTGCTCCCCCTGAGTGAGAACTGTGTCCTTTGAAAATGTGACTCTTAACTGGATGGATGGATGGATGGATGGATGAGATGGATGGATGGATGGATGGTTGATGGATGGATGGATGGATGGATGGATGGATGGTTATGCAAATTCAATAGCTAGAGTCCTCTGCACAATGCATAGAAAGCTGATATAAAGCATTAATCTGCAATGAAGTATGCTGCAAATGAACTCTTAATCAGTGCGGGGTTCAAATCATGCCTCTCTATCTGGCAGTTAATGAGTTTGGGTCTGGTTCTCGTCAGGAGTAAGAAACCCGTCTTTCTCCTGACGAGTGGAAGGCAATAATTAAAAGTTTTGAATAAAGGGAGTTTGATTATTTTCCTGAGACATGAATTATTATTGCTTAGTCATAGCAAGATATTGTGGACAGTTTTATGCTCTTAGCCTTGTTGAATTAAATGTGCAAGGCTCCTTTAGATACCTTGGAGCAGAATGTGATCTTAAACACCATAAAAATGATCCCTATAACCTTCCTTTCAGTTGAAACCCTTGAACTGAAGTTGTGAACTAACAAATAAGTGCACTACATGCCTGTTGTCCACACGATTGCACTGTTAATGAGGTTAATAATAATGATTTTAAAATTCTTAAAGCACCTTTGTATTTTTCATATGTTACTGTAGCGGAGATGCTTAGATAACCAAGGAGCAGGTTTTCTACAGCAACTGAAAATATGCACTCAACCTGTTTTAATAAATCTTTATAATAAGTCTGTGAACCTTAAGCTGACATTTTTTTTTTCTTTTTATTGACAGTTTGTAAAACAGATTGATAGATGAAGATCAAAGGTGGTATTTCCACTGGTGTAGAGGACGCTGTGAATTAATCTTTATTTTCTCCACAGAGTAATGTGAATTTAATTAGTTGTTTTTCTAACATGTTCCTTTGGAATGCCAAAGCTGTGGGCCTAATTTTTTTTTTTTATACATTTTGATTCTCCATGGTTCTTAGACATACAGAATCTCATTTAACTTGGATTCCACTGCATATGTAATGAGTTTCTTTATCTGTTCCTTCTTCCATTGCTATGTTTACCTTGTTCTTTTAGTATTTACTAAGAAGTTGATTTGAATGTTAATAGCCCAGCAAAGAGTTAACTGGAAGTTTAATATTATGTTAATAAATCTGTATTTGGGAAAAGGTTTTTTGTGTTAATGTGTGTAGGGAGGGGAGCAGAGGTGTAGCCAGAAAATCCTAATAGGGGTGTCCAGTCAATAACAAACGAACATTGAGGGGTGGCCGAAAGGCACCAGAACCTCAGGGTCAATCTACACTGTTCCAAGAGGAACAAGCACAACATTCATATTTTCTAAATAAAGACAAACTATACTTTCCTGCAGCCTTTGCTACAAATAGATGCATATATTTAAACATCTATGCTGTGTAAATAAAAGGTATACTGTAGGTCAAAATTCTTTCAGGTTTGAGTTCCAGGGTAAACATATTTCAATTGTCATTACCTACCTTACTTTTATAAATAATCATTCTGCAAAAAAAATGATATTTAAATCTACTAATATCCACATTTAATTAATTTTTTATGTTATTATTAAAGTAGTTATTTATCTATGATTTCACTGAAGACTCCTAGATGACTTGCAGAGGCACATCATTTTATCTTTACCCCAAATAATTCTAAATTTAGTTCTGAAAAGAGCATGAATTCTGTATCTATCACCTTTAATATTTATATATTGATGTGCACAATTAACCGCAGTGTTTCTGCTGTCAATTAATTGTTAATATATGAAAAATTGATTAACTATTAATCTTTAACAACAACGATTAACAATTTATTAACAGTCCTCTGCAGGTGATTCATGGGCATCAGCTGACCCTACCTGGTTTAACTTTTTTTCTCAATTCTTTTAATGTTAACTTTAATCAGATCAACATGATTTCGGACTTTACAATTATCCAATACTGGCCGTGGACAAGACACTGGTTGGATGTTTGGATTGTCTAACAATAAAGAAGCTGCAGGGAGGCGTTTATACTACAACCCTGCTTCCTGGTCTGCACGCTGGACTGTCAAGATTTTAGAGGATTAATAGATCTGGTCAGATTCCTAGAAAGAAAAGCTGCACATTCAAGATGGGATGGATGCTGTCTCTCATCTCATCACACCAGATTTCTCCCAAAAAGTCTGTCAACGATCAGCCTAGCCTACATTTTTTTCAGGACAACAGTGGCATTCACAAAAAAATGTTTTCTGCACCCATCCCTTATCGAGCAGTGCACTGCCGTGCAGCACCCATGGAGGGCTAAGGTTATTTTTGAGAAGCAACATGCCAATTAGTGGGATTTACACCAGGGAAATTGCAGCGTTCCTAGAAAGTGTGTTGCTTTAAACAATTGGTCGGTTATTTTTTCTGTTTTTTGAAATTCATCTCAACATTTGACCAAGTCGGTTTTATTTCATTAGAAATATACATAAATATCTCCCTATATTTATTTATTAGATACATATGAATTACAAACTAAATTATTGAAAAACTATTAAAATCTATTTGGGATCAATAACATTTTATTCATTTTCATTTCAATTCAAAATTACTGGCCTGCTGTCTTTTGCTGTTTTCAAGTGCTTGTTACTATTACGCTTAATAGTCTGAGTTTACTTCTGAAGAAGGCGTTTTGTTTGGAAGGCTTAAAGGTTTTAGAGCCCCCCAAAGAGAAGATACAGAGTTGAATAGATTCACAGGAAGTATGACAAAGTATTCATTTTGCTCAGGTAATGGTTTATTGTACAGAATCTTTAAACATTCAATAACATTTTAATACGTCAGTATGATAGCAAAGCCTATGATAGTAAATCACATGCTCTTAAGACACAGCAGTAGTTTCCTGTCAATGTCAAGATTATGCATTAAGAATGTCAGACATAGTGTTTATGTAGCAGTTACCCAGGTTAGTTTCTGCAAATAAAACAGAAGTGGTGTTTTTCAAACCATTTCACTCGATTAAGCCAGCAATTAGGCACTTTCTCTATAAAAAGGTTGAATTAAGATCATACTTCTATTACTGTTGCAGGAATGTGGCTACTGCTGCATCACCCCTTACCTTTCACCAGGACAGTGTTCACTTTAAAGCAAATGGATATCATTCAGGGGAGCAGAAGCGTCCAGCAAAGAGAATGCTCATGGTGGGGTTATGGCGGATGAAGAAAAGGAAGGGATGATTTGCACAAAAAAATGGAGTTCCTCTGGAACAAAGATTTATTGCAGTACCAGAAACAATAGCAGCCTCTGTTCCCTCCTCGTTGACCTCCACAAAAGCCTTGTGGAAGACTTCAGAGAGAAAAAGCTCCTTATTGCCAGACATACCTGTACCAGAGCAGACAGAAACATTAAATGACTACCATATTAGTTGATGTGTGTTTAGAGCCAAAATATGTGTACCTTTTTTAAATTGCACACTTGGAGCTGATGCCTGACTAGCATGTAGCAAGTGGTGTCAGAAGTTATGGTTTGAAACTACATGCTAAATGATGGCATGGCGTGGAAAAAGGAAGTACTCAGTGGTAGTACTTGAGTACTAGTATTAATATTCATAGTCAAATATTACTCAAATAGAAGTAAAAGTTACTCTGTCAAAAATCTAAGTTATTGAAGTACTCACTTTTGAAAATACTTTTAAACGTATAAATAAGTTTCTGTAATATTAGAGTAATTCTAAAAAAAACTTTAACTTTCAGAAGCAATCTGAAGTATTAATGCATAAAACCAGTCTGCTACAAATGCTGCACCACCTGTAAAGACCTTTAGCATTATAATGCCACAAAAATAATGACAGCTATTTTGATGATTATTTGTTATTTAAAAACAAACTGTAAAAGATAGAAGGTGTTTCTTTATTCTTCTCACAATTTCATGATGGAGAGGTTTAAGGTTGAATCTATTACCACAAAGAAACTACAACTCTGCTTTAGGAACTCATCCAACTGAACAACGGCGCATGAAAGCGGCCAACACACCTTATTAAAAGCACGCATTTTTTAAACTACAAAACCTGACATTATGTGGCGTTGTCTTCTATATGAAGTTTTGAGCATTTGATGGGATTGAATTGAAATTTCTGTTTTGTCTTGATTTTTTAATGTATTGCTTCATCAGTTGTTCGTTCAAGAACAAATACTCTTTGTTTCTCGCTATTTATTATATAAAAGGTTTCTTCCAACTTAGTTCCATCTGTATCTAAGAAGCTGTCTGTCATTGTGCTGTGGTTGGAAAGTGCTTGGTTGATGTGCTGCAGTAAATGTGTACTGAAGAAGTTTCAGCTAAACTCTTGTAAGCCTGTTCCTAAACTGTTTTGGGGTCCCTCCTCCAAGACTGATTCACCTCCCCACCAGCATGTAGCAAGTGGTGTCAGAAGTTATGGTTTGAAACTACGTGTTCTTGTTCGAAAACTAGGGACGGGTCCCAAGGACGTCTACCCAACCAGATAAGTCCTTGAAAATAAGGAGACAAATGGTAACAAATAACAGCTTCCTTTATGCTTCAAACAATAAACATAAAAGAATGAATACAGAAGTTTTCAAAACTGTTTATTTATTTCATTGTGAAGTAACAAAGACTTTGAAATAAAGGTTCCAACCAGCTGCAGCAGGAACAAATCAAATCAAATGTAATGATAGAAAGTTATAACCTGCTGCTGTCATTCCAAAATTGATGTTGCAAAAATATCCATTACTGAAAATGTCCATAGCTGCATATTGGTTATTTATTCCGCTTTTATATTGTTAAACACTTTACGTATTTTTCCCCTATTATGTTATTTTTTCTAAGGTCCACATTTTTGACCATTTTCAATAATCGTTACTTTTTCTTGTGGGAAAATAAAGGATTTTCATTCTATTCTATAAAAGGTAGAAAAATAAGCTAAAACAATATATTTATAAAAAAAATATTGCAAAATCTATGGACTTTTTCAAAACAGCTAAAAAGATAAAAATCCCATCAGATTTATAGTCCACTAGATATATTAGCTAAATTACAGCCAAACCCATTTACATTATAACAGATTAAAAACCTTTAGATAAACCAAACATTACCGCCACATATGGATTTTAAAACCATCCATCTCAGACAACTATTCACAGTTGTATTATATTAAACGAACTCACACCACTTTGCTTCCTCTGATCACGGGCTTGTTTGGTCTCTCGCGAATGAATCCTGGGATATCAAGAATACCGCATCAGGACGTCCCCAAATCGTGCAAAAGAAGAATTAAGGCCGTGATAACGACTTTTGAATCCGAACCTCGGCGCCCGGCTTATGAAAGGCCTTCGACATTCTTAAGGATGTCCCAGGGTTTTCTAACAGAGCATACATGTTGATGGCAAGGTCGCGGAAAAGGAAGTACTTCAGTGGTAGTACTTGAGTACAAGTATTGATATTCATAGTCAAATATTATGAAGAAAACAAAAAATCTAAGTTATTGAAGTACTCACTTTGAAAATACTTTCAAACTAAAATAAGTTTCTTGATATGATATATGTATTTTAGAGTACTCAAAAACTTTAACTTTGGTAGAAACAATTTTTAATGTTAAAATGTGTAAAAAGTCTGGTTACAAATGCCTCATTTAAAACAAACTGAAAAAAAAAAAAAAAGATAGAGGGTGTTTCTTTATTCTTCTCACGCATGATGTTTAAAATTTGTTACCAAAAGAAACTACAACTCTGGAAATCATCCAACTGGAACAACCTTGGTCATATGCGTAAACTACTAGTTTTATGGAATCGGCGGTAATTCCTTAAAATATGGTGTTCAAATTTGAGGGCGTTAGTATCTTGCCAGTTGAAATTGAATCTGCGCCAGCAAGAGCGGATTATAAAGATAAGCCGAGGCAAATGGTCTCAATTCAGTATTGTTGAAATGTTAATAAATAAGGAGCTTTTTCTATAAGCTGCAACTAATTTTCCCTTTTTTCAACCTTGTGCTTTGTTATTTATGGACGAACCATATAATCAGTACCTAAATCTATGGATTTTACCATCCACTATGTTGACGCCACATTTGCTTCAACACACAAGTAGCCGCGCGCGCGGGAATGCGGAAGCAGACTCCGAGAAAGACGGACATTGCGAGCGCAAGACAGTTCGTGTGACACCTTCATTATGGAAAACAAACGTTGAAATGCATATGACGCAGCTTTTAAGTTAAAGGCAGTCAAGGCAGTAAACCAAGGAAATAGAACCGCTGCACGTAACCTTGGAATCAACGAGTCAATGGTGAGATGTTGGAGACGCCAGCAGGAAGAATTGTCTCAATTCAATTGTGTTGAAATGTTAATAAATAGGAGCTTCCCTAAACAGTTGCCTCTTTCCTGACAATCCTCTCTGTGCACGAGCCATATGGTAATTAACCATAAAAAACCTGCGGCTTATATTTAGGTGCGGCTTATACTCCCAAAATTACGGTAAAGATACTTTGAAAAAGTACTTAAGTACCGTAATCCAGTAAATGTACTTCTTTTTTTTTTCACTTTCCACCACTGCCCTTATAAGATCATAAGATGTGTGAATAAGGTAATCTATGACCTCTACACACCAGATAAGCAGCAGATGTTTCCATGTGAACCATTTGAAGGAGCTTCACTGTCCTTCAACCAAGTAGGTCCAACTATTGAAACATCTAAGCCTTAGCTCTTTATTTGTGAAGCAGAAGAGGACAGTGTACAGGAGTTCCCAGGAAAAAAAAACAAATCCATGACAGTGGATCTGTAAGAACGCCAGCCTGGTCAGCGATAGATACTCAGTGATTGACACAGACCTTTTCACACAAACAAAAGGTTTCACTACATTGGTTGAGCATAAATATCTCCTTGAGGATGATGCTACACCGCACTGAAGGTTTTATCGGATCCTTTAATGTCTGCTCCCTAAAGTCAAACCAGAGGTGGAGCTGATGTTGGTGCTGGACATGTCTCACAGGGGAAATTAGTTTTAATTTGAATGTGTGATTATGTAAATATTTTTGATTGTGCATGATTTCTCATTTTTTTTTGTTTTATTGCATGCCAAAAAAAATTAAAATTAAAAACAATCTACTGGACTTTGTTTCCAAGTTTGAGACTTTTCGCTTCCCATCCAGGAAGCTTTTTCAATTCAAAATGTCAGGAACAGCGTTGAGTTCAAGGTTTTAAACGGTAGCCCAACAAAGCCTTGTTTTTGTTTTGAAAACATAAAAATTAGAACAGATGAAGCAACATGGTTAGAGATTTGCATGATTTTACTGTTTTAATCCACTGTGGACTCTAAGGACAATTGACTTGATGATGGTCACCTATGGAGTTGTGGGTGTGCCTGGAAGCAGCCTATCAGCTGTCTTACAGACCTGGCAAGAGAAGCGGGCAGAAAACCTTAAGGGTGAAGAACTCACTACAGGAGGGAGGGGAACAGCACATTGCAGCCAGGCGTGGTGAGAGGACGGACAGTGGCTCTGCACGATTGTCTCTCCTTTGCGCTCAATGCATGCTGAAGTTACACTGCTTTATACTCATTGAGAAATGAATAACAAATGTTAGACGTGAGTTTCTCGATCTTCTGGGCCATATGCTCTAATTATCCCATTTAAGTTAAGTAACCTGGGAATTCTGCATCTGATGAGCGTATGAATTATATTGAACACGTTACAACAGGTAAATTAGTGCAATCGATCAACAGTTCACTCGTTCAGCATATTACATAGACTGGCTATTATAGTATGAAAATTATATATTCAGAATTCTGAAACTTGTAATTAGAGAAACTTATTTTTTTTCTCACCAGATAAGTCACACTTTGTCTCATCAAAAGCGTCCTCCATGCCCATACTGATCAGGGTTTTCCTCATGTCATAATTCTGCTCTATCTTGAATCGAGGGAGACGCACCTCAACGTATTGGCGTTCCATCTTGTCAGGATGAGTCCACTCCATGAATTTCTCATAGGTGAGAAGTTTCTCCAGCTTGATGGAAAACAAAAACAGTTGTGAACACACATCTGATAATCAGACAAAAGCTAATAGAAAAGCTAACCTTTCTTTCATTGGATTAGCTTTTTTGATAACCTTTAAAACTCTTTGCTGGCTGGTTAACTTTAGTTATACTGAATTTGCATATTTTAATTCAATATCATTTACATAATCAAAATATAAAAGCTAGATGCTTTTAGATATGAAGAACCTTTTTATTTAAGTCACCTTTATGTAGAGCTTCTCTCTATCTACTTGCATTGAGAGGGATTTATACAAAGTTCAATCGTATCATATGAAGCAAATTCAGTAAAAGCTGCCAAAGAAGTTGTTAGTTCAGATTCCATGATAAAAAAAAAATAAATTTCAATTAAAAAAAAGGTGGATTGAATATATAGCCATACCATTAACATTCACATAAACAAAATATGAACATCCCTAGATGTGGCTCTGTTGAGGTTCTGAAGCTCTTCAATGAACATGTGCCAAGAGGTTCATTTCCCCAAACCTCTTCTAAATATTTTTCAAATTAAAAAGTTTTTGTATTTTTCAAATACAAAAGTTGTAGTTTACAGCCAAACAGACTAAAAAACAACAGCAAACAGCCTCCAACTGACAAAAAACTGTTGTATTTTTTACACAACAATTTGCCACAATCAGTCAATTTTGAGGTAGAAGCTTTTTAAACGGAGCTTCAAACATGTTTCATTTAGACACAACATCGACCAGGAGCATGTGACATGCCAGACACACAAACCTAAACGCAGTCTGGACACCATTGGATATGTCTGTGCTACATGCATTAAGGATGTACTGTGCATTACTATTTTATGCACCATTAGGAAAAGTGATATCTGATAAGAATGATAGTAGTTTTTTCACTTAATGACTCAAACTATTTTGTTTTAATCTTTGTATTCATAAATTCTCAAACTGATTAATAGTTCAAGATGTAGATATTAGGGCTAACTGTGTAGCTGTTAGCCATGAGGGGCACTAAACCTGTAACTTCCATTTTAAGGTAAGCTGAAAGCAACTCGAGATACTGATATAAACTAAACAGTCTGATAGAAGACTAGTTTAGACCAGCAGATTGAGAAGATAAAGATTTTTATGGCAGAGTGGAAAAGGGAAAAACAAATAAACGCCCAGCCCTGCATCTGGCTTCCAGCATAAAGTAACTTTGGTGTTTTTAAGATACTGGGCATAAAGTGATTAGATAATCTTGAAAAATGCCTTTAAAAATCAATTAACTATGCTGAATAAAGCAACTTAACACTAAAATATGACGCAGCAGGAATACAAACATCAAGCACCATGTGCAGGTGATGGTGTGAATCTCTGTATAAGGACAGAGACATAGTGGCAGCTGTCTTATCTGCTTTCATTTCAAAGCTCCATTTAGGTTAATCCAACAAGGGTTGTAAGCTCTACCCACCGATGAATATCAATAATCAAATGTCTCACTATAAATGTTGAGTTTCATCAATCTGTTAGACTGAGTCTTACCTTCTCCAGACCCGTTGTATCATCTTCTATTTTATCAGGCAAAAAAATGAGCATGCTCATCTCCTTCCCTTTGTAAGGCTTCTCTAGGATCTAGATTCCAGCAGATGGTTTCAGACAATAAAGAAATATACATACTAGGATTACAGCCAGGCTTTAACTCACAGTAATTAATTTAAAACTGATTTAACGTGTTTAATTACCTGACATCTACCTTCAGGAATGGAGGTGATTGGAAGATAATGATCCTTCCACATCATCTGTACAGGTTTTGTTTCAGTCTAAAGAAAAAGATGAACAGCAAAATAAATGCAGTGTAATAATGTTTTATTAGGTAACAGAGAAGCATCCCAAACACTGTCTTTATAAAGTAATTACAGGATAATTATGCACTCATGTTAATGTTTGAAACATGGCTCCTATTTGAAAAAACAAGGTATAAAGTTAGAATTTTCTGGATTTCCTGGCTTACTTGGCCTCAGCTACATGAAAGCAGTTTAGGAGCTAGCCTCCACCAAATCCATCTATAAGCCGTTTTTTCTCAATCCTGGTGCCTTAACTGTTCAGTCAGTGGTTAAAATTAGAAATCAATGTGTCTGATAATTGATTTCCCTCTCTTGTGTGTTTTAATATTTCTTATAAGACACATGAAAATTATTTTTAATATATGTTGTTATATAGTAAATTTCTTTCACCATTTCAACATGATTATTATGGTAGCCTATACCATTATTAACTTTATAATTGTATGAGTTCTAAGCATGAAAGAAAGGCCTTTAATAGACTAGCGCTGTGTTGAAAGGGTTAGAGAAATTGCTGATAAAGGAGCAAAGTGTTATCCATGAAGACAGGCTGTGAAAGTAGCTCCAAACATCTTTCTTTACAATGGCGTGCCCATATTTACATTTTTCCAAGGAATAACCTTCAACAGCATAACCTCTTTTCTAGGGATGAGATGTACCTGTGTGGACCGCTGGGTCCCACAATTCAGCACTACAGAGAACAGAGCCATGCGTTGACCGTTTTTCAGATAAGCTGTGTGGGTCTCAGATTTTCTCCTGGAGGTATGTTCCTGTTTGCAGTAGGAAATGCTGAAATTTTAGTAAAATAAATTTGTCGCTGCACCATCAGAATTGTGTATTTGGCATCAAAAGGAAGGACACAAATCTTAATAACCCTCCCCAGCCACTAAAGACTGAACTTTATAAAGGAAGAATTCCACAGTATTGCACAAAACATGATTTAAGCCACATTTTACAAAAAAACTTTAGAACAGTTGGACAACTTTTTCCTTTGTATTCCTAACAGGATTCCCTCATGCAATGGGTGCACTGGAACAAACAAACTTTAAAATATTTCCCCTCCGGAGCACATGAGGGTTATTTTGTTGACAGAAAATCTGAGCATTCGGGTAAAAGTAAGCTATTGTTAGGCTTGTCTAATACATACATTTATTCTAGGAATTATATTATCTGTGATTCTGACTGCATCTTCAGCAACATGGAAGCAAAGCGGCTTGGGTCAGTCCTCGGTCCCAAATCCGAGGACTGAGCCCTCCCCTTTGTTTAAATTAAGGGCCAGTTTTCCAGATTGATAACATTTTTAACGCTAAATTCCATTCATTATGTACCCAGGTTTTTACCCTGAGTCGCCCCGCATTAAAACCACATACCTACACACAACAGAGACCCCAATTGCTTTGTTAAAAAGATATATTTAAATCTTACCACTCTAAGTTCTACATGCAAAAAATGTTTGCAGCCACTCCATGTTTATTAGTGGCATGTTAATAATCTATTATTCTAAAGTCACAATCTCTGATACTAACAGACATTTGCAAATATGGAACAACATTAGCTGCATAAGTTCATTTAGCTTCATTACCTACACCCAGGGTCCAAGATTAACTTTTGAATCAGCGGCCAACTGGAACATAAAATTATTTGCCAGCCATGCATACTTTTATCTGCCACAAAAAAAAAAAAAAGTATAATTTGCTCATATAATTTTAAGTAACACTTTATTTCACTGTGGCATTATGCTAAATGCAAACAAAGTTACAATAAAAGTTAGTGTAGTTTTATTAAATGAAGTTGTAATTCAGAATTTTATCAAATTTCATTCAAAACAGTGCATATCCAAAATACTTCTATTTGATAAAGGGGAGATATATAAAACCATAAAAAAAAAAACTTTTTAAAATTTTTTATATGGTTCAGAAATAAAAGCGTAGCCTTTCTTCTAATGGCATGGTCAGTGCAAAACAATATTTTCATCTTTGTGTGTTTGTGTTGATATATAGTTATTAGCGCACTCAAACAGTGACTGTGGCATGGGCTGCTTATATTGAGCTTGAAACAAGGACATCCTGCAAATCTTGCATTTGCTGCACTTGAGTCATAGATGCTCTCCAGTTTAATAGATTGACAGCCAGTAACAAATTATTAACATTACTATTTTAATTAGGAAAATTAAATCTAAGTGTGTTCTGATTGCCTGATCCTGAGCCTTTCTGCCTTTGGACCTCTAAGCCTGCCCGTTCCCGTTCTGACTTGTCTCCAGACTCCTGCTGGATTCTGCCCATTTACAGAACCTGGAACTGATTCCTGACACCTCCCTGGATTTCCCTTCGGTACCGCTTCGGATCTCTGATCTTCTGGCCCGGTCTCCAGAGCACATCCCCAACACTGGCTTTGGCATTAACCCGCCAAATGAAAAATTTTGCATTGGGCGAGTAGTGAGTGTTAATTTTGGACCCTGGCTATACCTGACCTAACAAAGCCTCACCCTATGAGCCTGGCTTGGCCTTTGGACGAAGCCAGGATGTATTCATGATGTCAAGTCAAACCCGACTTTATAATTTATCCTGGAATTTCTTAATTCAGCTTTTGTGAAATAGGCCAACAACTGCAGCTGAACTTTCAGGATATTTGTGCGTTCAAAAACAACCAAGAACTAATTTTCTACCACTCTAGTTTAAACAGTTCAAGGGTGAATCAATCAAGAGACTTTCAGCCGATCAAGTTGCAATACTGAGGTTTAAGGAATATCCTTAGCAACCATGAAAGGGTTTTAACAGGAACTGTACCAGACTGAAAATTTGTAGAACTAAACCTTCATGAGACATAGAATCAACCTAGTTTACAGAGTTAACTGAGTTCATCATCTGTATTTCTGTCTTCATTTTTACCTTGTTGATTTTGAATTCGGACTCTTGAGTGTCCCATAGCTTAAACGGTTCATCCCAGGTGCCTTTAAAGTAGATGGCATTTAACAGGATCATCCTGGTCATGTTGCTCACAGTGCTTGGAGGCAAAATGTCCTTGATTAAACCTGGTGACAAAATGGATCAGATGAGAACAAACACAAGAGACTACAGCTTTTAAAAAACATAACCTTAATGCTGTAAATACACTGGGCATGTGACCCAGAAAAAGAAAAATTTAAACCAGATGCTGCAAAGTATACTCATAGCACACTTTAACTGATCACTTGAAAAAATGTCGCCTCTAACATGGACAAGTTATTAAATTACATGCCAATGTATTGTAGTGTGTTGGGGCAGCAGAGGCTAGTTTTCCCAGAATGCACTGGGCAGCATGTTCAGTTTTAGAAGCTGCCAGTTAATGTTATCAATCTTCTCCAGGTTATTACAGTAAGTTACATGTTTTATTTGTTACTGTTCTTACGTCTGTTGTATCATTAGTTGCTGTTATAATCTGAAGTACTTGTTGTCCCACCATGCATCTGGAAGATATGTCCATTAATGACCTTTCCTGGTTGTACAGTGAGTGTGGGTTTGGTTCAACAAAAGAGGAAGCCTTCCAGAGTCGTGCAGGCATGGAAGCTACCGCTAAACTGAAGTCATCTCTGGATAGGTATTGCTATAGCAACCCATTAATGCTAAAGTATTGTGATTCATTTCAGTTCCAAGACAATTCAATCTAATGTACATAAAAAACAAAGTATAATGCAGTGGCATAAAGGCATCACAGATGGCAAAAGAAAATGAAAAGGACATATTGAAATAGAGGATAACCTATGCAAAGAGAATGATGGGAAAAAAATTTCTTTTAAAAGATAAAGAAGATAAAATTATTAAGAAAATGGGATGAAAGTTACAATGGAAACATAACTTATAATATTTAGATAGCACATTCAAAGACACTCTAAACAAATGTTTTTATTTTATTTTGATTTAAAGCAACTGAGGGTTTCAGAGCTTTTCTTGTTTTCTGGGAGTTTATTTCAGATTAGTGAAGAATAGCAACCAAAAGGTGTTTCTTTACATTTGGTTCTGTTTGAGGTATGGAAAATAGACAATAATTTAATTTAATTGATCTCTTATTGGAGACATTTACTTCAGCATTTAACTCATCTCCTTTGGGGAGCAGTGGGCTGCCATTGTGCGGCGCCCGCGGAGCAGTGTGGTGTTAAGGTTTCTGCTCAGAGACCCAGAGCGGAGGTTATTAGCCCCCTTTCCTTTCCATTGTCACTCAAAGACTTAGGGTTTTTAAAAGCCTGGGTAGTGTTTACATACATTATTTGTCTTAGTGGGGCTTTTTTTTGGGGGGATGTTTAACCCTCTATAGAGACCCGGTACTTTATGAACTTTTGAGAGGGGTTGGTGAACAGCTGCAATGCTTAATAACAGCATTGGCGGCAACAATCACCTTTAAATGTTTTTTTTTTTTTTTACCTTACGCTTGTCATAAAATCAGTTTTAAGATTTTTAGGACAAACAAGTACTGTACTCCTCAAAATGCAAGCTCTATAATAGAAATAGAATACATTCATACAAACTGTATTTGCATGTAAACCTTGTTTACTAGAGTATAAATATTTATCTGTGTGTATAAATGCATGTTTTATTTTGACCATTTTATGCTGACAAGGCTGCAATAGAGATCATGAGTTGACTGTTGGCTTGTGGGAATCCTTCCACCATGGAATCCATTGTATATAGCTTCAACTTAATATAAATATATGCCAATGTAGGTAAGGGTTTTAGTAAATAACCTTTTGATAAAGAAAAATGTTCTCCTTGTGCTATAGATGTGAGATTTATTAAAAAAAAAAAAGTGTATACATTTTTTAAGATATATTAAATGAATCATATCATTAAAAATCAACTTTGGCCCGATTCAAGTTGATAAAAATATAAAATGTCAAATAAACTTTTAAAGTTTAGGAATCTACTTATAGCTAAATGGTACTTCAGGTAAATGGAAAACCATCTTTATTATTATTGCCACCCACTGGACTGAAGGTGTAGTGCAGTTTCTCTCAGGCTGATTGTCACAGGGCTTCCAGGGTAATGAGAAACCACACTGATGAATTACTCAGGATTCCTAATATCCAGGTGATATAAAACTTGGGGCTTCAAATCTCAGGGCTTGCTTTCCCCTTTTCCCCTGGCATAACTTTTGCTCTTGAATCGGTTTGAGGGCTCATGTAATTCAGCGTTGGTGCTTGGTTACAAGGAAAAGACCGTTTTGACCAGTTGTAATACAGGATGTGGAAGTTATGCTAAATGGGAAGATAAAATGGTAAACTATAGAGGGAAATTTAAGATCAATTGTGGCAACTTATTTCTAACAAACCAGGGCCAAACAATGCAGTATTTATTTATTTTTTTGTACAAGGATTGAGGCAGGCAGACTTAACTGCAGTTCTGGCCACTAAAAGAAAAACTGCCACTCCATCCCCACGGTTGCACTATGCGTTCTTGATAGAATGAAAAGCACTTATATCTAGATCTTCCAGGCCTATGAATGTTAAAAAAATAGTAGTCTTGGTAACGCCTTTTATGCTGCTGTTCCTATGTCATGCTCTCAATCCTATAAACATGGCACATATCTCAGTTACTTATATCTTGCTTCATCTTCTGGAAATTATCTTATAAAAATGAAATCTCCAGTTTCTCCTTTGCTTCTTCCTTGTTGCCCATGTGCATTTACTCCTGAACTCATATTTGATATTGAGAGGTCTTAAGAAATTTCCCCTTAGACATCAGAATTTTTCTGGATGAAAACTATTTGTGTTTGTGTGCAGTATATTGTGCAACATTGTGCAGCTGTTCACCACACAATGTAGTATCAAACCTGCAATATTGATCATTATGTGATGGAACTCTTAAGTTTTGAAAACCAGTCAACAGTTTTAACATCTTGTCACATGAACCAGGCATTAGGGTGCATGATCCACCTCGTGTCTGCTCTTCTACCCAGCTGTTGATCTTGATCCTGGCTTCCTCACTCCTGTTTCTGAAGTCCACAGACTCCAGCTCTAAGTTGAAGTAAGTCCTGGTTTGGGTTAAAAACTCCTAAAAGGAAAAACAGTTGTTATAAGACAAACTTTTCAGTCTCCATACATGTTTTACACACTAAAACATAAAACCTCTGATTTACCTTTCTACCAATACTAATTACTGGCTTACTAAATACAACAAAATACCTTGCAAAGATTTATATCATACTGT
>JAGKQL010000011.1:2749911-2758978 GCA_018398635.1 Cyprinodon brontotheroides | reverse complement strand
ATATTAGCCTGGGTGCCAGTCAGAACTTAGTCCCGCCCACAAGGTTTGAGTTCAGGGAAGTTCGGTCTGGCTCTGCTCCATAGTAGCGCGAGTATTAAAGCCCACTGTCAGGCGATCCAATCAAATTGTCAGGGCGGACTTTATACGATGATGGACAGATGATCAACAGTAACGTAATCAACCACGTGACCAAAGCGCGCTAGGGTGACAACAATAATGGCTGCCGCTGGAGAGTTTGGGTGAGTAGATTCTGCTATTAGGTCTGTACTAGAAGATATCGGTAACCTGTTCATAATTTTAAAGAGGAACGAAGAAGCCTTACTTGAGCTGCACGCTTTGATTTTGTGGACAACAACTATGCCTCGCTTAACATACGTCACGCACTCCGTTGCTCTTATTGGTTGTAAGTCTATCCACGACAGGTGCAGAGGCATTTTTTTTCCTGGTTGTTCAAAATGTGACCTGGCCTTTCCGGCTGCTCTGACTCATATTCACCGACTAGAATTGAGTCCGGACTACAATCAGACTATATATATATATATATATATATATATATATATATATATATATATACTCCTCTCCTTATATATATCTGATATTGAAAATAAGTAATAACAATGTGGACAAAAGAGACAAAATAATTAATAAATGTCAAATTTTTCTAGTGAGGGGGCAGAAGACTTTCTGAGGGTGTTGCGGCGTACGGTACTGGTTGATGCATACGTTATGTTTTAATGAATATTTTCATTAAAACGTAGTTATTATTTGAAACAATTATGTTTTATTCGTGAAACCAGCTGGTCTAAATGATTATTTTGCAGCTGGATGACGGAAGGAAACGCCCACTGCAGAGAGCAGAGGACCCCCTCTGATAGCTGCTACTGTAAAACATCCAGCGTCCTTTATTTCCCATGTGTTTCAGCTTCTGGCAGACAGGATGAGCTCACTTTTCTGTGCTCCCTTCCGAAGGAATTCGGGAAGAAACTCCAACGTGGAAGAAGGGAACGAAAAGGTATGATTTTGATAGTTTTACAAAAGGGGAAACTTTACAGATCAATTTTAAGCTTAGGTTTGCAGAAGGATATGTTCCTAACAAAACTTTGGACCGACCTATTTGTCTCTACCAATGAGACGATGTAACCTGCAGATAACATGTTTATAACTCACAACATAAGGCTGTGGGAAAAGTCGCTTGTTTTCCTCTTGCAGCTGACTGGCTGTTGCTGCTACTGCTCCGTCAGCCCTGTGTTTCCTCTCCCTCTAACAGCCGAAGGGTAAGATGGCCGGGAGGTGCAGACCAACATTACAAAATCAAAAAAAACTTGTACAAGTTCCAAAACAAATTATCATTTCAGAAAACAAATTAACATTTAAAAAAAACTTTTACAACTTCCAAAAAAAATTATCATTTCAGAAAACAAATTTACATTAAAAAAAATGTTTTACAAGTTCCCAAACACATGATCATTTCAGAAAACAAATTTACATTTAAAAAAAACTTTTACAACTTCCAAAGCAAATTATCATTTCAGAAAACAAATTTACATTAAAAAAAATGTTTTACAAGTTCCAAAACACATGATCATTTCAGAAAACAAATTTACATTTTAAAAAAACTTTTACAAGTAGTGTTCCGTAAATTATGATATTTATATTTATATTTGTTCCTTCTGTCCGCCGAACCTTTTCTCAACCCTAAAAATATTTAAACCCGTTATTAGTTTACAGTGACTGTTTTTTTTTCCCGAGCCACCATTGAACGCACCATGAGCATACGCATGCAGATGTTTGACAGGTCTTGATGCTGAGCAGAGCTGAACGTGAGCGTCACGATTTTTAGTAAACCAGCAGCAAGGAGCAAGAAACTTTTTTTTTTCTTCTTCAAACATTGCATGTTGTGTAACATTTTTTGAAATCAGACTTGTTACTTAAAAGGTTAAACATGACAATATATCATTATGTTTAGAAAGTCAACAATAATTTCAAAAAGCTTGCTACTTCTGTGACAGCTAATTATTTTATTCTTGGAATAAATCCAATCCTCTTTCATTTTCCAGCAGGTTTTATGCTCATAGTCCTTCACATATTTAAAATAAATCTTTTGGTCACAAAAGATAGTAAGAAGAGTTGGGGAAGAGATAGACGTATCTTTGATATAAATGTGACTTCAAACGTCACTAAATAACTTTTCAACCCTCATAGAATATTTTCTGTCATGATCTTGGTGCTAATGAGTGGCTTGATTTCTCATTCCATTCTCCTGCATAGCTCCGCCCAGTTTCTCATTACCGCTCATCTGTTTCAAATGCTCCAGTCTCTATTTAAGCTGCCTTCTTCTGGTAATCAGTGCTACATTGCTTGGAAAGAGTCTTCTAGCAGATATATAATTTGTCCATTTCAGAAATAGTTATAGCTGACGTTATGATGAAATAATATAAGAACAGCTATTAACCCATGAACTCTTAGTCTTTTTCAACAATATGACTTAAAGAAAAAAATATGTGCAATTATTTTACTTTGGTGTTGCTGTTAATAGCTTGAGTAATGGACAAATATTTTTATTCAACAGAAATGTTCATCCAGTGTGACCATGTTTGTTCTTTAGCTCACAAAATCTATCCTTAAAGGTGTAGTGAAGGATGTTATTTCTCTGGGTTGATCATCAAATTAAGTGGCCCTCCTAATTGACAATCATTCTGGCGATATGTTTATGTAAGGCCATCCTATGTGCTTGTCCCCATTTTCACTCATCGATGGTGAGTCTGACATAGTGGAAAAATTGCTAATATTCTTTTGGAAAGTAAGTTTGTATGAGCGATGCAAACAGCAGCTTTTAAACAGAGCGTGCACGAGGAGAAATGGCTTTGTGCACTGCACGCTCTCGCACACTTTAAATAGACGTTCTCTCTCGGGAGCGTGTACAGGGTTCTGCATGTGCATTTTTTTTTTTTAAGTGGAGAGGGCGAATATTTTCAAGAAATCGTGAAAATCCTTCACTATACCTTTAATCAGTCTTGCTTATAAAGAAATTGAACTGTAACTTAATTTTGGTTTCTTTATTTTCTACCAATTTTACTCCTATCATTAAAGGAGATAGAGTATGTTGATAGATATCAAGATCAACTAAGTGATTCTTGATGCTTTTTAGCTCCTTTTTTAGTTTTTTTTGGCATTTGTATAAAATATTGCACCTCTTTAGAATCAGGTAATCCCAAAGAGCCCAGCTCAATCGTAAACCAACTTTACACCATACCCAATAACAATCTGTCATCACATTAGAAGTCATGATTTTCCCTTCCTTCCTGCTTTTCGTTTCATGGCATTCAAAAAAATGACTCTATCCGGTCATAAATGGGCTGAGAAGTCCACAGAGAAGTAATATCCAGTTGTATTTCCCAGAAAGTAAAATTATGGGTTGTTAAAATTCACCAAAGTTCTTTTTTTTTTCCACCAAAAAGTGAAGTATTAACAGAATTTATTCCAATTTAATATATTGATTATGATCACACAATACAGAGAAAGTTTTAACACTGTACTGGATTACGACAAGATTGTAATCCAGTAGATAATTAAGCCACTTTACTACCCAGAGGTAGAAAACCCCCCATTAAACTTTGAACTAAGCAGTTCAAGCAACAAGGGCTGAACCTCACAGCAAACACACCAGCTGGCTTCCTCTTCAAATGTCTAAAGCTACAGCTTTCTGCACACACATCCCAACTATTAATTTTCCAAATAAGGTAATAACGGACCACATGGTTCTTCATCTAGTATACACATATGTTTTACAAGGCAATAAATAAGTAGTTATGTCAACACTGCATGTCCATAGAGAGATAAAAGAGAAACAGAGCAGCCTGCAGGACTCAGGCAGCCGTGCCTCAAAGATACACAATAAAGAGTAAGATAAAACAGATATTAATCTTTTAGGGTGAATTAATCACTACACTAACCAAATCTTTTATTTCAAACATTTGTTATTTTAATGGAGGAATTTTGACCCACTGTAATCTGCTAAATTGTCTAACTCTGCCAAACTCAGACCTTTGATCATTAGTCACTCCCCAGCATCTCAATTATATTCTCAATCTCAATTGTATGTATTATATTATATAACTTTTGCCAGATTTCAGGCTTCAGAAATCAGATATAAAATTATATTTTCTTTGTGAAAATTCAACAAGAGGGATACAATCAGGAAGTGGAGTAATATTTATGTGATATTTAAATCTTTTTTAGAAATAAAAAGCTGAAAAGGGGGCTGGATAATTTCGTACATTCGGCGCACACGGATGACGTCATACACACTCCACTTTGTTTTTAAAAAATATAGATATAAAAAATATAACCGCGGATGTCTGGGGGACAGTGATTCGCCTACATGTTATGAATGCTGGCGTACCATAAAAAACAAATTATGAACAGTTTAGTTTGTGCCTTCAACTCGTTGCCCAAAGGAAGACGTTACTTGGATATAATCTAACGGAATATCTTTGGAACAGCTCCAAATGACACAAAACTAATATGGGTGAGTAGAACATGATGTAATAACGTAAAATCAAGGTGCCAATGTAAAAAAAAAAAGGTCTTCCCCTTTAACACTCCAGTTGCTGCATCCAACAGCTGTTACATCCTTCATGAAGTGGCTCCACACCTGATTGATCCACTCTGCCTTTTAAGTGAATATATATATACACTTCTAGTGTCATGATCTCAGCCGGATAGCCTCTCTGATTACTCACTTCATTCACCTGCCGTACCCTCCCCACTCTCTAATCATCATTTATCTTATTCACCTGCTTGCTCTTCTATATATAGAGTTGAGCACAGCTATCGGGTCCAGATCATTATTTGTGTATTCTTAGTTTATTTGTGTTAGTTA
The DNA here is from genome assembly GCA_018398635.1 of Cyprinodon brontotheroides. NCBI lineage: Eukaryota > Metazoa > Chordata > Actinopteri > Cyprinodontiformes > Cyprinodontidae > Cyprinodon > Cyprinodon brontotheroides. Next base: position 2,754,096 of record JAGKQL010000011.1, on the reverse strand, counting down.
TTCATGTTTGTTTCACAAGTTTTAGTTTATGTTTAGGTTTATGTTTGTCTCCTGTCTCTTGGTCATGTCCCGGTTCTTCTCCGCTGAGCCCTAAGGGTTTAGGCTCAGATCGCGGACAGGTCAGTTTTAATTCCCATAAGCCTGGCTCCTAGGAGGAGACCAGTTTAAAGTTAGGCATTTATCCTGGAACCATGTCTTGTCTATATTCCTCTCTAACACTTAGATGGTACGCAGTCTGGTTCAGTTCTGCATACCATTTACACTCAACAGTTATCTTGGTTATCATCTTTGGACCGATCTCTGCATGGTTTCAAAAGGGTAGTGTAAATGGGGCTTATGTCTCTCAGCTGGCCTACTGATTAGGGAAAGAAAAGTCTGGGTGATCCTGTTGACACTGCTGCCTCACTGGGACTCGGTTTTGGTCAAATGAAATATCATGAGTACCAGAAGTTAAAATAGCAAGAAGATATAAAAAAAATTGGGGTTATCTCCACAGCAAAAATTAAAAAAAAAAAAAAAAAATACTAAAAATGGAAAAGATGAATGGTTTTAGAGAGGCCAACAAGAAAAGAAAACCATACACAAATCCCTTTTTGCTGTTTTTATTGTACAATGGACATATTACAAGTGAAATTACCACATACAGTAGCAGCCATTAAAAATGGCCCTTCCCAGTCAATCGCCAGCCGAATGGCAGCCTTTTTCCCTGCGACTCCCAGCAAAATCCCCTCCAACTTCCAGCAACTGGCCTTCTTAAGGGCGTGCATATTTTCTGACTTCACCCTTTCACTGAATTACAGGCAAGGCAAGGAAAATTTATTTGTATAGCACAATTCAGTACAAAGACAACGCAAAGTGCTTTACATGATTTAAAATACAGGAAGATAAAACAGAATCGAAGCAAGTAAGAAAAAATAAAAAATGAATAAAATAAAATGAAAAAAAATGCAGAAACAAAAGAGAATATTAAAAACAGTTGGGTTAGCATTTGATAAAAGATTTCTCCTTGACACCTACAGGGTCTGACCAGGACAGGACACTTCTCTTTGGATCTTAATGTCAACAAATAATGACAGAACGAATATTTTAGTACAAAGATTGATGTTTAAAACGGAATTGTAAGGGACTAGCCAAGGACCAGCCAAGGGCCCATCAAGGAAATTGCAGAAATTTTGAATGGCTACTACTGTATAGGGTCAGTGTGTGTATGCTAATGAGTAAATGTAGTGAAATGCACTTTTAAATCCCCTGACTTAAGAAGGATCTAAATAAGTACAGGCCAATTACCTCATTGGTGGATCCATAAATGGGACAAGTATTTCCTTTATAACTTTCTCTCCTTCTTTCTAATCAATATGACCCTGTCTTAAAACTCACTCTAAATAAAGTAAACAAGCAGTATCATCATGTTTCATTTGGCTAAATACAAAACTGACACCAAACAAGAGACTCCCAGCGACAACACAGAACGACAGGTGGGTTAATGATTTGTATCTTACTTGGAAAAGGAGGATGTGCCTCTATGCACTTAAAAGCATCCGTGCTCCAACTACAGGTTGCTCTAGTGTGAGCCCCCAGGATTAACAAAGACTCTTGATAGGAGTCAAAGAGTTTTCAAGAAAACTGAGCAAATGTCAGTATTCTCCAGTTTAAGCCTGCAATGTGGTTGTCATGACCCAGAATGGCTGAGAATTTGCTTAGGCACCTTCCTTTGCATTTATGAGGTAATTTAGTGACATTTACAACATGTCGACAGCATGGCCAAGGTCCACCCTGTTTTCTCACTGTCACATCTTATCTTATGAAAACAAATAATATGTCTAGGAACTGAAAAACTAATTTTGTGAGAATGAAATAGGGGGGTTTAAAGTCTGTCCAAATATGATAGTTGTTTGATAAGATTTAGTGTAGTTGTATCAGATTTTGGAGAGACACCAAAAGTTATCCATAATTTCATTAATATCCAAATACTTTTAATATCAGCTAAAATATATTATTGAAGAAAAGGACTAAAAAGCTTTATAAAAATTTATTATTCATTCATTCATTCATTATGTATTTTCATTGTATTTATTCCACTCTGGATTCGTCCATAAAATGTTGGATATATTTTGCACTTTCCAAGCAATTTTATCTCCTTGCAGTCAATTTATAAAAAGTGTTGAAGCTTAACCAACAAATATTTCTGACATCAACTTATAGCAGTACTAGTAGCTCCGCCCAGTGGACAAAGGGGGTATTGTTTTGCCTGAAGGAAGGCACCATTTCCCATAAGCAGCAGCATGGTAAGGACCTTACAATGGTATAGTCCTGATTTCCCATCACCTGCAGTTGGTTTGAACTACATTTGTGTTTCCAGTAACTGTCAAAGATGAAAAGTGATGATTGTGGCGAAACTGTCAAAAACTTGAAAATAAGAAGTGTTTTACTTTGGTTTTGTACCATATTCCTGCACCACTGCCTTACCAGCGACTGATATGCTAACGAGTATAGGACCTTGAAACAGATAAATATAATGTTATGATTGACAATTTCACAGTAAACATACGTAAGGATCCCATCAGGAAGGCGCCACGTTGCCTGAATATTAACCCTGCACAATTTGCAAAAATATACAAGCTGTGTCAGAATGTCCTCCCTGATCACTATATGGGACACTACTGTAAATAGTGGTTAAGTCATTTTAGATCAGTTTCCGAATGTCTAGTGGATAAAAAAGTAATTCACTTGAAATTTCCCACAATGCACATTGAAAGTAGCGATCATCCATGGTCACTAGATGAGCAGATATATCCCAGAATGCTTTGCGAAGAGAGCTCTCGTTGCAAACCATCTTGCGATTTCTTGTCACTCAGCCTGCTGTCACCTACAGCTGTCACTACCATACAGCTGGGACAAATAACCAAGATGGCGTAGACATCACGCGGGGAGGCGGAGTCACATGACCAACGGAAAGCTAAAAATCGTGTTCATCTGTTAACGATCAGTTAACAGAGTTCACTATATAGTCCCCGCTCTATATAGTGATTGAGGGATTTAGGTGTTAGGGCGGACGTTCAGACGCAGCAACAGTCTCTTAGCAAAACTTAGTCGCATATACTTCCGTCTTTATAACCAATTAGGAAAGGCGGAAGTGACATATGGCATAAAGCACGACATATGTCGTAAAGTCTGCACAGTTGTAGTTGTTTTTCGTGTCAGGATTACTGCTCCCCCCTAGAAGTTACTTAGTGCCAGTGAAAGCAATACAGATCTCCTTGGACCATAACAGAGGTGTCATTCAACTAGATATAAGTTGACATACACCCACTGAAGTTATGAAAGAATTTTATAGTTACTTAGTTTTGGTTTAATGGTTGACGCAATTGACGTCAGATGCACTGAGCCAGTTTTGTCTGATCCAATCTGATACTTGGGCTGAACATATGGGACGATATCTGATACCCATCCAATTCAGGTGTTGCCTAAATGAACCATATGTCTTGCCTTATTGATGAAGGCTTTAACCTTGACATAAACATTGTTAATAAAAGGATAAACATTAACCCAGATATAAATGTGCTTTACATTACTTGTTAGGAAATAAGCTTCAAAAAAAAAAAAAAAACTAAATAACATCCATCCATCCATCCATTTTCTTACATGCTTATCCCAAGGTGGGTCGTGAGGGTGTGCTGGTAGCCTGATCGTAGTCCTACTCAATTCTAGTCAGAATATGAGTCTGATGCTGCTCCATAGAGCTGTGATTATGGGGGGTGTTTGAGCGAACCAGGAAAAAAATGCCTCTGCACTCAGTTGGATAGACCTACAACCAATAAGAGCAACAGAGCGCGTGGCGTATGTTGCTTAGCGCGCATAGTCGTTGTCAACAAAATCAAAGCGTGCAGTTGCACGCCTAGAATAAGAAGATGAGCCTTGATCGTTTCTCTGTTCCTCTTTTAAAATTTATTTGCTGTCGATATCTTCTAGAACAGACCTAATAGCAGAATCTACACACCCTAAACTCTCCAGGGGCAGCCATTGTTGTTGTCACCCAAGCACGCTTTGGTGGCGTGGTTGATTACGTTACTGCTGATCATCTGTCCATCATCGTATAAAGAAGCCCGCCCCTGACAATTTGATTTGCCCGCCAGATATTGTGCGCGAGCATACTGCGTGCTACTATTGAGCAACGCCAGACCCGAA
>JAGKQL010000011.1:2652411-2747411 GCA_018398635.1 Cyprinodon brontotheroides | reverse complement strand
TGGACACATAGTAAATAACTATTTCAGGAGGAAGTCGTAGATGTGTTGTTTTTGCTTTCAGGAGTTTTTAACCGAAACCAGGTCTTACTATAACTCAGAGATGGAGTCTGTAGATTTCAGAACCAGCTTTGAGGAAGCCAGGGTCAAGATCAACAGCTGGGTAGAGGAGCAGACAAAAGGTGGATCATGCAACACCATCAGTTCATTGCATGACCCCACCCATCTCACACAATGATGATAAAGAAGCCTAAAGAGGATGAGCTCCATCTGGTGGATCACTGTGGGGGCCCTGTCACACCCTGACTTCCCTGAATCTCCCAAAACTCTGGCATACGCTGAACTTTCTATGTATTTTTTCAATTTTGGGCGTAAATATAGTGTATTCATAACATCATTCCAATAACAGCCTAACTTATGCATAACGCAGGATAGCGTAATGCCAGTGAAATCCTGCACAAGCCAGTGTCCTGACGTGGGCAGCAATGTGCCTGGTCTGCATAAAATATGTCCTTGATACGCAGTAAGTAACCTAGCTGCTGTTTAGCGCCCGCTCAAAAAAAGAATACATAATTAAAGAAAAAGAAAGAAAGAGGGTTTACAGTCCCACCAGATTCGGCGTCACGTCTGCTAGGCAGTATGTTGATAATGTCTGCGGGCGAGAACGCAGGGAGGATCCATCATTCTCACCTTCTCTCTGACCGTATGACTGGGTTGTGTTCTAGTGGAAAAATGACAGTTTCCTTCTGTGAACCCCCTTTTGTACCAAACTGCTTCCAATGTGCCATTATATAGTAACTTAGGGTGACCAGATTTGGGTTTCTGAAAAGGAGGATACTACAGTCTTCAGCAGGCGGGGGGAAGCAAGGTAAGGCAGGTGGGAGGAAGCATACTGTCACTGGGTCGGGTTTGGTCGCTCCGTTCCCCGCTGGCTCCCCGCCCCCATCCATAGGGGTTCCCGGAACAGCCCCGGAGCACACGGCTCTGTTCTGCTGCACTGTAGTTGACCAAAATCCGAGACGATTTTGAAATTCCCCCCTGGACATTTTTTTAGGTATGAAAAGTAGGACATGTTCGGGAAAAAGAGGACATCTTGTCACCCTACAGTAGCTGTAATTTAGAAACACGTTTAGCGATCGTCTGAAACATGTCAAATACGTTGATATGTGTTGGAGATAAGTTCTTGATAAGTTATGCACAAGTAACTCCGAGGTGTTGGCTAAGCTAGAACCCGCGACTTATGAGTAACACACTTAACTTATGTCCCAGCAATCAGATAACTTACCTGTAACCCCTTGCTCACACTGGCTCACGGTGATTTGCCGAGACGTGAGACCGTAAGTAACTCCCACACACCCTCTCACACCGCCCCTCTTTTGACTACGGTTAGCGGTATTTGGCTCTCGCGGCTCGGCAACAGGTCGAGAGATTTAACAGAAGTTCACTTGAGTTCACGTAACTTCCCGCCGATAACACGCCCAAATAAGTGATATTTAAGCAGAGCTTGTTGCGGAGGGCTCCCGCACGCCCGCAGAAGGATAAGCTTTCTGCGAGGAATTTTCTGCAGCGCGAGAGTGTCTCGGTAACGCTGCAACGGATAGCCTCAGCAGCGGTGAGAGAGGTTTACGATCTTTTAATGACTTGGAATCACTGCGGTACGCCGCACCCACCGCAATCAAGAACGGTAAGACCGGAGTCGGTGTGAGCCTGGGGTAACTTATGGCCCATGTTTGAGCATCAAAGCTCGTACTTGTCGTATGTCCACGCATGTGCCAGCGTGTTCCAGCGTACTTTGGCGTGCTCATAACTTATACAAAACATGTACATAACTTATCCAACGTATGCCAGCATTTTTGCCAGATTTTGGGTACGTCAGGCATATGCTGGTCTAAATCATCATGGTGTGACAGAGGCTTGATACTGTGATGTTAGAAACTGCAGCCTCTATTGTGTTTTTTCTCATCTGATCCATTTTGTTACCAGGTAAAATCAAGGATGTGGTTCCTCAAAACATGGTGGACAACAGTGCCAGGATTATCCTGGTAAATGCTTTATACTTCAAAGGTTACTGGCACAAGCAATTTCTCAGAGACGACACTTCTACCGGAGAGTTTAGACTGAACAAGGTAAACCTGAGCACAAACATTAAGCATTGTTTTAGACATTTGGATTTTGTCAATTAGATAAAAATTAATCATTTACTGAGCTTATCTTTTCTGTTTTATTTTACTGATTCACCTCTGTGTCTCCTTGCATTTTTTGCCTCTTAACTTTTATCTCATTACCAGAACTACAAAAAAAGTTGGACCAAACTAATATTAGCAACTGCTAAGAATTAAAATAATTTTACATTTTTTTAACAGATTTCTCCATCTTATTTAGTTTTTGTTTAATCAAACCAAAAGAGAAGAATGACTCGATTTTAACCAATTAAACAGAATGTCTGCCTTCACTATAAAGGACTTTTAAAATAGCTCTTTTGGAAATAAAAATCCATCGATAAAGTGAATATAGAGGTCAATGTGTTGAAAATAATATGACTCTGCAGGACCCATGGTAAATACCTATTTATCCCTTTAGTTTTATACGAAAACTACACTATAAACTACCTCAACAGGCGTGTATCCCTTTAGTCATGTACAAAGAAACAGTTTAATTACTTACTTTATGGTGTTTTTTGAAGAGTATGGCGGTCTGACCTCAAATAGATTTTTTTGTTTCTGTCATGGTTTTAACTAAGATCTGACCCAAAAAGCAGGTAAACCAAAACAGAAGACCAGGGAAAAAGTTTAACAGGTTTATTTAGGGGATTGTGAAGAATCCAGTGTTGCTCTGAACACTGCTCAGCCCTGAACTGAAAGGTAAGGGGAAGACACTTTCGGTTAGTTCAGGCTCGGTGGGGAATTTGATTCTCGAAATTGAAGAGAGATGAGAAATAGATTGCTGACTCACATTTCCAGAGAATAGTTGTTGACTCTTTGATTCCAGTCTCTGTCGCGGTAGTTCCAGTGTTTGTCTGATTCGATGGAGGCGGGACAGGGTTTATCCAGAATATGTGGTTGTTTGTAGGTGAACGGAGAAGCTGACTGCCACTCAGATTTCCTCGCGGTACTTGAGCGGGTCGTGAGTGGAGATTAATCCCTTGATCAGTGTGAAGCTCAAAAGCGCGTCTCTGGAGGAAAAGTTGATTCAAACCTCCAATTTAAATCCTCAACTCAGCTTGAAGCTCAGATGATCCTTCCAGGGTGAGAAGGTCTGAAAAATCCAGTTTGCAGGATGACTTCCTGCCGAGAGGCAAAGACAGAAAAAAGCAAGATTAAAACTCAGGTTGACAAGAACTCAGTTTGATTCAGCAAAACTCAGCTTGGCTAGAGTACCCAAAACTGGCAAACAGTGTGGCGTCGAGGTAGTGACAGTCAGCAGCTTAAGAGGCCTCCAGCCTCCTGGTGGAGGAAGGGAGACAAACAGAAAAAAACACATATACAGACAGACTTCCTGACAGTTACATGACTAAAGGGATGAACGGTGATAAACTAAAGCGATAAATTGGGATAAACTAAGGGATAGACGGGACTAGCATACGCATACGCAAACCTGACGTGTTGCGCATGCATATTAACTATGAGTATGCTGGTCTGACGGGGTATGCTGTTCTGATACAACACCAGTGATTTCAGCCAGTTCAGTTACTCAGCCAAAAAACTGAACAGAGACCAGGTAAACTTGCCTTGTCTTACCTTGATCATTAAAATTTAAAAAGGGCTAAAATCGATCCGATTTTTTTCTGTTTCTTTTTCAGAGAACAACGAAACCCGTGGAAATGATGACACAGGAATCCAAATTCCATTTTAACTTCATTTCTGAAGTCAGCTGTAAGGTGAGGAACCATGTAATCAGTCCGCCCCAAGTGTTGTATTCTTTAATGATTTCATCTATCTTTTAAAATAGACTCAATAAAATTACAGCAAAAATACCCTATTTGTTTCTGTGTCCTTGGTTTTATTTAATGTCTAAAACTTGCTATACAGATCCTGGAGATGCCTTACAGAGGGGAGGAGATGAGCATGATCATACTTTTACCTAAAGATATAACAGACAATACAACAGGTCTGGAGCAGGTAGGACTCTTATTCTCACAGATTGGTAAAACTCAATATCTAGGCTGAAACATCTGATGATCGACATTTCATCCATCAAGCTGGAGGGTCATCTGACTTATGAGAAACTCAACAAGTGGACTCATCCAAGCAAGATGAGACGCCGCAAGATCAGAGTATCGCTGCCTCGATTCAAGGTGGAGGAGAATTATGATCTGGACAAAGTCCTGAGCCGCATGGGCATGGTGGATGCTTTTGATGAGACAAAATGTGACTTCTCTGGTGAGACGTGCGGCAGGAAAGATGATACAGATGTAGTTTGGTTGACTGTTAGAATAACGAATCGTGCAGAGGTGCTGAAGCAATGACCTCTGCCATATTTTTGATTTATGTAACATGTTGTCTGTTGTTTAAGGACAAGCTATGATTTAAATTATTTAAAGTCGTAGGGAATCGGCTGTTCCAACCAATTCTCCTGAGTGGTGCCCGAATTTACAGGAGTGAGTAAAGAGAATGTGATTGGTCGTTTATCAAGGGGTCGGAGTTGTTGTGGCTGAAGGTTTGCAAGCAAGTTTAATTGTGACGGGTTTATCTGGAGCATCTTGGCTAACAAGTTAGCAACTTAGTGTTAGTAGGTTCCCAATGGGAAATTCCATTGGGACCAAGCTGCACTAAATTGGTGACTGCAGAAACTACACTGTCAAGGAAAGCTATGGTCAGCGGAAACATGCAAGAGGAGGAGAGTTTAGTGTCAGAGGTCCAGGATGAGTCTCCTTCATCATATTATTTTTATTTAGAGAAGCCGTAAGCCAAAACGTTGTGGAAGAGGACGCTTGTGGGCGGCAATAGCTTGGTTTGGTGTAGAAAAGGCTTACAGCCTATACGTTTGAGCCCCTTGCCTCTCAAGAACACTGCAGTTCCTGTTAGCCTCTATGTGCCTCACCAAAGACACAGACCATCCATCTTACGTGAACACTGGGGAGGAACCTCAAATGGTTAAGTAACACTGTTATTTTTCTTAAAGGAATAGTACACACAAAACATGATTAGCCTCATTTTCATCTTCACTTTCATGCTGAACACTTCTGGAGTACTTTTTTGATATCTCAAATGCAATCTGGAAGTCAGGGAGGCTTCTTGCTGTCTGCTGACATTCAAATAATGGAGTGTCTATGACCGGAAAGGCCATAAAAGTCCTAAAAAGCACGTCCAATATTCCTCCATACTGCTGGGTCAATGGCATTCCAAGTGTCCTGAGTGGGTATGCGTCCATCAATTTACTCGAAAGCAGTCATTTAGAATGTTTTTAGAGCATAAACACTTTTAGGAAATCCTATACACTACTGTTTATGCTCTAAAAACATTCTAAATGACTTCGGTTCGAGTAAATTATGGACGCCACCCACTCAGGGCACACTTTGGAATACATTGACCTGAAAGCAGTATGGAGGAATATTGACACGCTATTTGCGTTCCCTATGGACCTTTCTGTCTCGGCAACCAGTGGACCTCCATTATTATTTGAATGTCAGCAGAGACAGCAAGAAGCCTCCCCAGACTTAGATGCATTTGAGATATCAAAAAAGTACTCCAGAGTGAACCCGTTGTCTAGCATGGGGTGAGTAGAAAATGAAGGCTAATCATGTTTTGGGTGTACTAGTCCTGTAACCTTATTTCAACCGTCACAAGTATATTAGCTGCAACATATGCACCAATCAAGATCCGATTACCGAAATAATTTGATTGACAGATGACCGTTGATATATGATTGGCCGAATTTAGGTGTACGTAAGCTGACATATAACTAACTGGCCTCGCATAAAATGTAACGGGGGGAAAACACAGAGCTTTTAAGACAGGATTTTTTCTTTTTCTTATAGACATTTTCAAACTTTTGGGACAAAATCGTCTGATACTATGTTCAGCCGAATGATTTAAAACTTAAATATGATTTCCCTACGACTTTAAGGTGGATTTTAGTCACATAACAGGACTCACAAATGAATATTCTCAGATATTTACTATGCATTAATGCATATATGGTTTGTATTAAAATGAATTTCTTGTCTCATCCTGGACAGGGATGTCTGGTAACAAGGAGCTCTTCCTGTCCAAAGTCTCCCACAAGGCTTTTGTGGAGGTCAACGAGGAGGGAACTGAGGCTGCTGCTGCTTCCAATGCAGAAGGAATATACTATGGTCTTTCAAATTCAGCATTTTTCGATGCTGACCACCCTTTCCTCTTCTTCATCCGCCATAACCCCACCCTGAGCATCCTCTTCGCCGGACGCTTCTGCTCCCCTGAATGACAGTTGTGCCTGCTTCATATAAAGTTGCATCCAATGCAGCACGATGATTTTATAGTAACGATTAGCCTTCATATATTCTTCAGTAAAAGCTTTGTTTAATGAGAAATATTGTAAAAACTAAAAAAACAGAAAAAGAAAAGGGGCTTATTTTATGGTAAACCAGCTCCCATTTTTTTTAGACGGATTGTAAGAGAAAAATAGCCATTTAAATTAACAATCCACTTAATTCTTTGGTTATATACTGTACACTGGCTGCTATATTTGTACTAATGTTAGAATACTAGCTTCACTTTAAATCCTTTAAATTCTTTTCTTTTTGACCTAACAGCTACTATTAATTTAAATCGGATCTGCTGAATTGCAAAAGCAATCCCCAATCTTCACGCTAGATGTTTTTTTCAGAACACGACACACAATTCTCATGCTTTTAACAGAATTTACATGAAGAAAATGTCTTGTTTTCACTAAAAACACACTAATTTGAAATTATATTGACAATTTGTTTTACTTTAGAGGTGACTCATCAAAAGGACAAACAGCTGCAACAGACTTTTACAGTCAGCAGTCAGAGCTGGAGCAAAAAAAAGGTGAAGCAATCTCTTTAAGTGCAACCGAGGCCAAGATTGAAAACATAGAGCTTCTTACACAGGCTCATTATACAGACTTAGACAAACTTTATTTCATTTTGTACAGCACATGACATTTCCATTTTCTTAAAGTGCAGCAGTGATCAGTTTTTAACATTGCGGGAGAAAAAACATGGTGCAAAAAAACGTACTGATATGGTTGGTTTGATGCAGAGTCTGTGACGTGATTTAGAGTTTTTTCTACAGTTCAGCTGTCTGATGGCGGTGTGAAAGAAGCTGATTCAGAATCTGCTGGACCTGCATCGGATGCTGCGAAGCCTCCTCCCAGAGGGCAGCAGGGAGAACAGTCCATGGTTGGGATGTGAGGGGTTGCTGATTATGTTATGGACTTGGGATACGCAGAGATGTGATGAAATGTCTTTTATGGACGGAAGAGGAGCCCCCATGATCCTCTCTGCTGTTCCCACTTATCTTCTCACCTTCTTCCAAACTCTAGCACCATGTACAACTTTGTGTTGTTTGATTTTACAGGAGAATTAAGTAGTTTTAAAGATTGTGAATATGTTTTTAGAATTGTGTGTAGAGTGTGATTGTAGAAAAGGTAGAAACGACTGAGAAAAGTGCAATCTCGCACAAGAACTGGTTGTGTTGTGCATATACCAGCAGGGAAGATATTTCTTCTTCCTTTATTTGCTCTAATCTCCCAAACAGAACATGTGATTAAATAAACCAAAAACTTTAGGGACATACTTTCAAACCATCATTTTGGGAAATAAAACCTCTGCAAATCACTAAGAGAATAATGGAAAATGTGGTGTGATGTTTTTAAATGGGGTAAAATTTTACAATAAAGTCAAAAATAAATTCAATTAATCGATCAATAATCATCTAAATGGCATTGGTTCAGATTTATTTTATTCAGGTTTATCAAAATAGATTAAGTTGAATATGAATACAGTTTCATCAGAACCATGCATTTTTTTGTGTTAATCCAATGCATGAAATTACTTTGAGACAATTACATTTAAAACTAACATGGGATAGCTTTTTCAAATGTGTATGGTTAACCTTTGTTACCATAACTGATTTTTAAATTTTATGTCACTATAATATGAGAAAAAATAAATCAGATTTCTGACTTTAATGTCAGAATTCTGACTTTAATCTAAAAATTTTGACTTTTTTTCTCAGAATTCTGACTTTAATCTCAGAATTCCGACTATTTTTTGACAGCTAACAAACATGTTAGCAACAAGCCGTAGCCATGTCTGTTTTAGATACTAAACTACAGTAGCTCTCTTGTTTTAATGACCTTATGCTCTTCCATTAATGAAATAGCATCACAGAAGGACACCTCCGGAAATGAAAAGTTGCATAATCCCATCCTTTTCCACCAATGCGTTACTGGATCTTCCAAACAACTCTAAGATTAGAGTCAGAATTCTGAGTGTCTTCAGAATTTGAGATTAATCTATAGAATTCCCAAGAAAAAGGTCAGAATTTGAGACTAAAAGTCAAGAATTCTAAAAAGAAGTCAGAATTCAGAGATTAAAACTCAGAATCGTAATGTTTAGAGTAGTATTTAGTACAGTTATATGGAAGAAAGGGATGAGATTAGGGCCGTTGAAAAAAAAAAAGTTAATTGATTATTAAATATTATTTCAGTTTAATATGGGAAAAAAGTCAGAATTCTGAGACTAAATTCAGAATTCTGACCTTTTGTTAGAATTATGAGACTTGATTCAGGATTCTAAAAAAGAAGTCAGATTTCTGAGATTAAAGTCAGAATTCTGAGATTAAAACTCTAAACTAATGTTTAGAGTAGTATTTAGTACATTTATACGGAAGGAAGGGGATTAGGGCCGTTGGAAAAAAAAAAAGTAAATTGATTATTAAATATTTCAGTTTAATATGGGAAAAGTCAGAATTCTGACTTAATCTCAGAATTCTGAGACTAAATGTATTTAGTACATTTATATGGAAGGAAGGGGATTAGGGGCGTTGAAAAAAAGTTATTTGATTATGAAATATTATTTCAGTTTAATATGGGAAAAAAGTCCTTTTTCTTAGAATTATGAGACTTGATTCAGGATTCTAAAAGAAGTCAGAATTCTAATATTAAAGTCAGAATTCTGAGATTAAAACTCTAAACCTGTATGTTTAGAGTAGTATTTAGTACATTTATATGGAAGAAAGGGGATTAGGGCCATTGAAAAAAAAAGTTAGATTATTAAATATTATTTCAGTTTAATATGGGAAAAGTCAGAATTCTGACTTTAATCTCAGAATTCTGACTTTTATCTCAGAATTCTGAGACTAAATGTATTTAGTACATTTATATGGAAGGAAGGGGATTAGGGTAAGTGAAAAAAAAGTTAATTACTGATTATTAAATATTATTTCAGTTTAATATGGGAAAAAGTCAGAATTCTGAGACTAAATTCAGAATTCTGAGACTGAATTCAAATTCTGACCTTTTGTTAGAATTATGAGACTTGATTCAGGATTCTAAAAAGAAGTCAGAATTCTAATATTAAAGTCAGAATTCTGAGATTAAAATTTAGGTAAACTAATGTTTAGAGTAGTATTTAGTACATTTATATGGAAGGAAGGGGATTAGGGCCGTTGAAAAAAAGTTAATTGATTATTTAAATATTATTTCAGTTTAATATGGGAAAAAGTCAGAATTCTGACTTTAATCTCAGAATTCTGACTTTTATTTTCAGAATTCTTTTTAACGGCCCTATTCCCCTTCCTTCCATATAAATGTACTAAATACTACTCTAAACATTAGTTTGGTTTTTGTTCTGGACAGAAATCCCATGTGTGCTGTTCTGTTGCGAGGAAACAGCGCCCCCGAGCGGTCGTCCTGAAACATAACTGTCGTTGCGGTAAAGCTTTGAGTTCAAACAAGCTAACAGAAAAGGTCGGCATGCCGTGATAAACAGGCATGAGCGCAACAGGAACTTAGCTTCATTCGCACGTCAAATGAAAAAAACAAACCAAAGGGAATAACATCTCGTTTTAAGCCTGAAGGTAAGTCCCATTTACTACGTATGTCAGTCTGTCTGTCTGTCAGTTGGCTACCCAAGCTATTCATTGTAGCTCGCTAGCTGAAGGTGAGCATGATGGCTTATTTTTTTAACCAGCTTTATCGGAGGGATTATTTAGAAACACGTTATTTATTAACCGTTTTGCAAAGCTGCGTCATAAAACTACATTTTCCGCTCCTGTAAAGTCATTAAGAAATGCTTCGTAATTCAGGATGACGCTAGTCAGGCGAGTTGGCTTATTTTGACAAGTGTTGTTAGCCTCAGGCGAACCGACTATTTTCTCTTTCAGCTGCTGCATATGTTTGTTAATACTTGTTTCCACTTATAAACCATATGAACTCCATATACCGTTGAAGGAAACAATTTCAGTAACATCTGTTGTGTACAAAGAGGCATATTTATCCGTCAGATGTGATATTATTTTTATGACAGAGGACAGATGCAAAGCTTGTTTATTGCTTTGGTTTAGCTGACATCTGGTCCCACATTGTTGGTCACAAGGTTTGCAGAGTGACTTTTTATTTTCTGTTTGCCCTTAAAGTTTGTGTGCATCCTTTATAAAGGGAGTTTTATTAAAATGTCATATATTGTGGCTTTATTTGAAAGCTTCGAAGTCAGTAAAGCAATTAATTTATTTTTTATGTAAACATTTTTTGAAATAGGAATTGTTTATTGGTTAATTTATCTTGCTTTGTAATTGTTTATTTGAATAAAAAGGGCAGTAAAAAATATGCTGTACCAATTCATAACCAAACCTAAATAAGTAACTTTTTTCTTAAAATAAGTGCATTTTGTCTTGAATTGAGGAGGTAAAAGAGACACTTTGCCAATGAAACAAGACAATTTACATGTAAAATAAGAAAACACAATTACATTGTCTTATTTGAAGTGCTTATTATCTAAATATGTTATTTTAAAAGTAAAAAATACTCATTTAATTGGCAAACCAATTTACCTTTTGAAATTATGTGTAAATAAACTTAATTTAGGGAATGTTTACTTATTTCTAGATCGTTTTTCCAGTGTAGTACACTGCAAATAAACAAAATCTAAGTAAGTAATTTTTGTTCTTAAAATAAGTGCATTTTGTCTTGAATTGAAGAGCTAAATGAGACACTTTGCCGATGGAACAAGACAATTCACATTTAAAATAAGAAAAAAGCAACTGTATAGTTTCATTAGAAGCACATATTAACTAATTATCTTATTTTAAGAGTAAATAAATAATCTTATTTACCTGCTCAGATTTAGGTTGAATATACTTGATTTACTTATTTCTAGGTCGTTTTTGCAGTGTAGAGTCAAACCTTCAAATATTGTGGTTTAGTTTAGAGATCCTCTGATCAGGTTTGTCTGGATGAATGTGTTTTCTTGTTTTCCCACAATAACTTTTTTTTTTCTTTTATAAAAAGTCTGAAGTCTTTTTAATGCAGGGAATATACATTTTTCTAACTTAAAATGGTGAACTAAGAAAATGCACATGGCCCCTAACCTAATTTTGATTAAAGTTTTAAAAAAGTGCATCACAAAAACAGGCTGTTGGTCGATGCAGTTATTGAGGGAAATATATTAAGGTTCGTTTTAGCAAAATAAAAAACTAAGAAATATAATGCGCAATATTTACAATAATAATGATTACTTTAAATTTTTATATATATATATATATATATATATATATATATATATATTAGGGATGGAACGGTTTATGAAAAACCGCCTCCGAACCGCTCGGTTCGACTTTCTCGGTTCGGTTTCGCGTGTGTTCGGTTCATGCGCTTCTCCATTTTCTCATAGGTGAAGCTGCTACAATGGCAATGGGTTAACATCGAAGTCCTGCCTGTTCTTTCCAATTTTTGCCATACCCACACAATTCTCCACAACAACTGATTTTTTTTCCTGCTACACCCGGCTATGTTGCTTGGCTTCTTCTTCTTCTTGTTTACTACTGGTGGTTGGCTTTGGTCGCAGTACCGCCACCTTCTGCTCTGGAGTGTAAACGCTTCGATCTATGAGAAAATAGAGCAGCGCAATGAACCGAACGAAACACACGCCGACATAATTCAGTTTTAAGGCCGAATAGAGGCCGATACCAATAGGGGGCAGATTATATCGCATCCCTTATATATATATATATATATATATATATATATATATATATATTCTTAAGTTAATTTAGATAATTCAGTGGCATATTGTGTAGTTCAAACTTAAAACAGCTCATGGAGAGTTATCATGTCTCTCACTGTTTAGCCTAAATGATTATGTAGTAAAAATAATATGTAGTTCCAAAAAAATAAGCCTTCATGAACACATAATTCTGGTGACCGATATAAAGAACAAAAAAAAACTTTATTCTCCTTTTTTGGCATTTTTGGAGATCCATCTCCTCTTTTAAATCCTATTCTGTAAAGCTGCAGCAGTACAACAAAGAACACTGCAATTTGGCATCAATAAAGCCCACTTGGTGGATAGGATGAGCAGATTTTACTATAAAAGATCTTCATTGACAGTTAATGCAAACCATATAGCCTCTAATCTGTGTTTTCCAACCATGTATCCTGTATACCTGGCTGTTCTTTCCTGCAGAAAAAGGTTGTCGGGTATATTGATCCTGCTCTGCTAAGCTGCAGTTAGGCTGCATGTAGTGACATGTCACTGAAATAACCAGAACATGTTTACTCATGTGAATATACAGGGACAACCAGTCAGATGAAACAGATCAGTATTTTTTTAAGTTCATTAGGTGATTAAGTGTGTGATTGCTTTGAGGTCGTTAAAAACTGAAATGAAACTAGTAGGATGCAGAGTTCATTCTAAAAATCTCAGCAGTTGCTTCTGTTTTGGGCTTAAACTATTACCTCCATTCCTGTTGGGATATCATGGATGTTCTGTTGCAAAAAACACAGAATTTTCTTCAGTGTGCTTTTTGAAACAAGCTGTTTTGTTTTGTAAAAATCCAGACTTTTTAAAGTTGGCTTTATTTTTACTCCTTTTTTTATTGGTGCAGAAAAGATTAGAAGTTTTATTCTGCTTTGAATGCTAGGCTTTATTTTAAATTCTTAAATAATAGATATTTAGGCTTTAGTTTAGGCTTTAATGAATAATTCACTTGCCTTTACAGTCTGGTGCCCTTAGATTATAACACAAGTTTGTGCTCCAAAATCTACTTAAAGTATAAAACTATAAACTAACTTTTAAAAATAGAAAAACAGCCAAATGCCACTATATGAATTGAAAACTAAATTTTTCGACTATTTCTAAAATTCTTTAGGATAGGGCCAAGTTGGTCTCCACCTCCCGATACGCTCTCGTCTGTGTCCGACCTTTCAGACATGTCAACATCTTTTTCTGAATCCGACATTGTAGCATGGCATGTGACAGTTCACTTTTATAGTTTGAAGAACACCCGCTTGCTTCTGATGATTCCCTTTAGCTAACCAATGAGTGTTTATGTTATATGACTCACAATTCAGTTTTCACTAGATGTGGATGGCGCCAATGATCTGCATTGGATGGCGCATATGATTTGAAATAAATATTTATAAACATTAAACCAAAGCCAAGAGTAACGAGTAACGCGTTTGTTTTAATAATGTAAGGAATAGAACGTGCACGGATACTTGTGTGAAAAATGTAATGAGTAGAAGTCGTGAACTAGGAAGAAAATAAGTAATGTAGTAAAGTAGGGCTGCAAATAACGGGTTTATAAAAATCACTTTTTTAAAGCGCTAAGTAAATCTAATTTCATCATCTAATTTTTGGAGACTCTACGCGAAAGCATGCGCTGCTCCTACTCTGCCGTGGTGCCCCTTATCCCAACCCCTCGCTTCTCCTCAAGAGGGAGTCCTTAGCGCTGCAGTCAGAGCCGCAGGATGTTTACCCTCAGCGTCCAGACTGCAAATAAAGCGCACATGCGCCGGGATTGACGGCGCAGGTTGATCATAATTAACTGAATTTGAAAAGTGAAAAAAGTCGTAACATGCAACTTTTGTAAAAACAAATTAACATGGCACGGAACCACCATGTTTGTTTGGTTTTAAAGTGGGGAAACGTAACGTTAGTTTCTCAGGTAGCTCATCTGATGCTTTCCTTACCGTGTTAGTAGGTTACAGACAGTGATAAGGTTGGCTACTTATTTTACTTTTAATTTCATTTGAATTAGCTTAAGCAGCGTTTATATTTTCTTTATAAATAAATTAACTTGCAAATTATGAGGGCAAGGCTTTTAAAGTTTAAATCTTCTGGCAAAGATAAAGTAAAGAAGATCCTGCAATTTATGGAAGTAAAGCAGAATAAAATCCAGCAAGATCAGTAATATGTCAATTAATTATCTGCCACATTCCCATGTAAATATCTGTCTTTGGAGGATGTGTTTTTTAGCACCCCTAGTTCTCTCATTTTTATTCCAAATACAATTTATAATTTGAATCACAGGGCTATTTTTATCTCTATGGTTCAGTATTTTCTCAAGTAGCAACTTTAACTGCTATACTTTCCTGTCTTAAAAGGCAGAACTCTTCTAGTCTAAAAAAACTCATTTGTTGAAATGGGGGGGCCTATTGTTTGAACCCCTTAGGGGCTTTTAAAAACAAAAATGTCTTTTTTTGCGCTTTATGAAACAAAGTAGCCTATATTTTGTGGATGTACAGCTACATTTCTCATGTAAGTTTGCATAGTTTTAACACAAACATTTATTTTTCATATTGCACCAGTACAGTTAATGAGCAACCTGTACTGTTTGTTCTGTCTAAAATGTTTATTTTGTAATAAAGAGGTTAATATAAAAAATATTTTTATAAGATTCATCGATTAATCGAAAAAATAATCGGCCGATTCATCGATTTTTTTTAAATAATCGTTAGTTGCAGCCCTATAGTAAAGTATAGATATCTTAAAAGTGTACTTAGGTACAGTAACAAAAGATTTTTTACTTCTTTACTTGACACCTCTGCACATTTTTGATCAATGTGAGGGTTTCTCCTATTATTTGTTGATTTAGAGAGTTAAAACCGAATGAAAACACTGTTGTTCTGTGTCTTCAGAGTCAATGTCATCCTCTGAAGGCCCCTGTTAGACCTCGTCACCACAGAAACCAAGGCGGACCACTCAGAGGTCTGCTGGTGTGAAAAGCCTTGATTCCAGCTGAAGAAGAACCAAACTCAGGGAGATGGCCTCACCCTTCGTGCCTGTCCCCGTCCCCATGGACCGAGCTCTGTCAGGCGGCAAGCTGAGACGGCCGCAGCGCACCGCGTCTCTCAGCTGCCTCTAGCAGCTCTCAGGAGTCCCTCGGCCCCCGCTGCCTCAGGTCAGCGAGGGAAGAGCGGAGAGGATCGGGTTCACAGCGGCAGTCTCGATGCGCGGACAGAGCCAACCGCAGCCTGACGCCCCCGCCCCTTCAGAGCCCCGTGACGCGGGCCAGGCTGAACGGGACGCTGGACACTTCTGTCCAGTACTCCGCCTGTCCGCGGTCGGCTTCAGATCCTGCTGGGAGCCAGCAAGCAGAGGAGAGGCCGATCACCCCTACGGTGCTGGGGTACGAGGTCATGGAGGAGAGAGCAAAGTTCACGGTAGATTAGATTTCTGTTATTATTAAATGCAATCTATAAATATTTTTTATTAAACTTCTACTGCTTAACCACAGTTGTTATCTATCGCAGGTTTATAAGATTCTGGTCAAGAAGAGATCAGATGAGAGCTGGGTTGTGTTTAGGAGGTACACAGATTTCTCCCGACTCAACGACAAGGTGCGCTTGGTTTTGTTTTTTTTTTATTATGCTTCCATGCAGCTGTCCCAAAAAATCAAGGACATTTTCAGCTCCATTTTTTGTTATCTTACACCAATGTTTGTATATACTCTTATCAACCTTCTGCTGTTGGTGAGAAGCAGTCAGAGCTGCACAAAAGCTCTCTGTTCGCACATAGCTGACGGGCCCGAGCCAACAAGGTGAGTGAGCGGCTCCCTCATGGCTTGAAGAGAGAATATTTGTTCCAGATTACTTTGGCTGTCGTTCGTGTTGCAAAGGGAACCTGCTGTTCTTCCTCTACCTCAAGCATCGCATTGGGCAGAAAGTAGAGCAGATTAACGATAAGACAGGACTGAATGTCCATCCTCTGTTCTGTTCTTTAATCATTTTCAGCAGGCGCCTCCAGAAATCCTGCAGTATTTATAACTGCAGAGCTGCTATAGTTTGCAGTGATCATATCCCAGCATTTTTTTTGCCTTTTTCATCACCATTTATTAAATGCAGTCTGTTATCATGTTGCAAAGTCTTTTGGTTGATTTGATTGATTCAAACGCCTAAATTCTGGGTCTCATATGCTCTGAAGTGGTTTTCTGAATTCCAATCTTTAAAATAAAAAAAGAGATATTAATGTAATGACTTATTGACTTATCTGCAAAATAACCATAACAGAGCAGCCAAACAGGATATAGTGACATGCAAAACACTGAAATCTACTGCATTATCAGAGTCATTTCTCCAGAGGATTTGCATTAGTAAGCCTTGGCACGAAGCTAACAGTAAATAGTAGCTAGGTAATGCAAGAGATTGTGTACAAACCGGGAAAGGAGAGTTCATTGCTCTCTGTGCTGCAACAGTACTCATTGAACCTTTTTCACATTATTATTGCATTACAGCCATAAAGATCAATGGATTTTATTCTAATTTATCTGTCAATTTGGATTCATCCATTGTTTGAAATAAGAGTCAACTAAAAGATCCTGTTTTGAATTGGACATGAGCTAATAAAGAAAAGCTGCTGTCCTGTGCAGATTAGCTGCTAAAGAAGCTACTTTCGGCTACGTTCACATTGCAGCCTGAAGTGACCCAAATCCGATTTTTTCTGCCCATATATGCGACCTGGATCTGATCTTTTCATGGCTGTCAGAGGACAACACAGATCCCATTTTTTCCAATGCGACCCAGACCACTTGGCTATGTGGTCCTGAATCCGATAAGAGTCTGATCTTTACAAAATGCAACCTGGCGTCATTAATAGCTGGCAAAGGTCACTATTCTGCGTCTTGCTTCGCGAAGCGGCAAGAAAAACAACAATCATAGCAGATGATGATGTGGAGAAGCAGTATTTATGTTTAACCATATTGAAAAGATTGTGTTTTTATGGTTGGAAAGACCGCTAGATGCGCGGCCGCACCCGGACACTACAATCCATGTTTACTTCGGGAAAAAAGAGCACGCTGGCCTGTGACGTCATTGCGTCCACTACTGCGCATGCGGGTCACTTACTTTGTATGACGGCAGTTCACACAGGAGATGACAAACAAGTCGCATATATTTGGAAATATGAACGGCATCGCAAACAAATTGGAATTGAGCATCAAGGCCTGCAGTGTGAACGTATCCTTTGTCTAAAATTTTGGCAAAATCAGCGCGTTCTGCCTCACTTCCCCGCTCCCTGATGAGGAAAGTTGACGTTTGTTTACAGTGCAGGTGCAGCGGGGTTATGGCAGCTCCTTCCTGGAGGGGCCATTCTAACATAGTTAATCTTATAGGATTATTACAGGCTGCTGCTCATTATTATTTTGCAAATCAATTATCTATTATTTTCCTAAAGGTTTCCTAAAGAAATTTCTGAAATTAAACCAGATACAACTAAAACTAGAGAAGTTCCAGATAGAGCATATTGAGAGGTGAAAAAGTTTCTTTTTTTTTATCTTAAATGCAAAATGTTTACATATGTTTTTTAACAATTTTGTTATAATTACTGCTCTAATTTGTTTGCTTCATCAGCTAAAGACACATTTTAGAGTCTCTTCACTCCAGTTAATGATTCATAGATTACTATTACTATTAGTTAACATTATTCCAATAATCTATTTATCACGATTAATCTGATTATTGAGGATCATTCAGAGAAGCATGAATCAAGTGAAATACCATCCGGTGTGTGACTTTGAATAGCATTAGGTGATAATTAAAAGGTAAAAAAATTTGATTTTGTTTGATATTGGTGCTTTTTAATCTTTAATTCAATTCAGTTTATTTCTATAGCACCAATTCACAACACGTCATCTCAGGGCACTTTGCAGTTCAACCAGATCATACAGTCAGATTGATTCAAAGTTTTCTATCTATGGAAAACCAGTTGATTGCATCGACTCATTGACTCAAATACAATCTCTCACACTAAGCATGCTTGTAGCGACAGTGGAGAGGAAAAACTCCCTTTTAACAGGAAGAACCTCCAGCAGAACCAGGCTCAGTGTGAGCTGCCATCTGCTGAGGCGACTGGGGTTCAAGGAGACAGAGAAGCAGAGATACAAAAGCAGCTGTAAAAGGCGGCCCCGTCCAGGAATTCATTAAATCATTAACTAGATTGTAGAGACTAAAACATGCCATTTGCCTAAAGAACAAACCACTCTTTGCCGAAATTAAACCAAAACTATTCACAATTTTTTTATACTTTGCAGTTTAGATGAGAAACCCTATTTGTCTGTAAAAATGTCATATCCAGAACTTCTCAAAGTGTTTGATTTACCTGCTCCGAATTTTGTAAAACAACAAAACAGAAACAATCTTCTAAGAAGATATTTTGCTATCCGGTTATTCATCAAAAAACTAATCAACAGATTAATCGATAAGCAACATTATTGTTAGCTGCAGCCCTAAAATAAAGCATAATTATGGTGAAAAGAAAAAAAAGTAGTCCAATACAACCAATTTTCTTCACTAGCAACCTTTACCGTAAGTAGTATGGCTGTATTACAAAAATAGATTTTCCTATTCTGAATAAATTCTCTTATGAAATCCTAAAGATCGAGTCGTATAACTAAAGATCAATTATTTAATTAAAAAAAAGCATTTTCCACTATCCTTACAGCTTCTATTAGCTACTGTACTTTATTCATTTGCTTTTTAATGTTGATATAATACTAGTATTGATATGTTGCATCATTTAACCATCATTTAATGGAGGTAATGGATAAGAATTATTATACCTGCATCCAATTTGAGATGGAATCAGATTGAAGGTAATTAATCTAAATGTAAATCTTGTATAATTTGAATAGATTCTTGAAATTTAAACTGATAATTTGCTTTGGCAAATAGAGTCCATTGGTAACACAAATCACAAATTTGTGTCCCTGCCTGGTTTCTAAGCAGCTTTCCTTTGGAAAACCGGAGCGCTCAGGGAGACGGTAACAGTAGAAGCCATGCAGGTTTTGTTCTCTACTACAATGGCTGGTGGTGAATAGAGGGTTTGCCCTGTACTTTGAAATCAGGCAACTCGGCTCAGTTAATTTTCCTGTAAACAAACATGATGCTAAAATATTTTCTTACTGTTTTTTTTCTCCCCAGCTAAAGGAAATGTTCCCCGGCTTCCGGCTCTCGCTGCCTCCTAAGAGGTGGTTTAAAGACAACTACGACACGGACTTCCTGGAGGACAGGCAGCTGGGACTACAGGCTTTTTTGCAGAACTTGGTTGCACACAAAGACATCGCCAACTGGTACCCAACATTGCTGCATGCTGGCTGTTTCCTTAACATTTACTTTTTAAATTCATGTTGTGATTACATCCTAAAAGTGATCACACCATCTAGCTTTGGCTGATTCTGCCTCTCATGTCAGTGATTCTCAACTGAGTAGTTCCAGAATCTATATCTGCCTCATATACATGGTCTATATTGTATTTTCATTGATTTGTTCAAAACTCTCATGCGTGGTTATGTCTCTGCTTTTCTCCTTGACAGCCTTCCGGTGAGGGAGTTCTTGTGCCTCGATGACCCACCTGGGCCTTTTGATAGCCTTGAGGAAAGCAGGGTAAACAAAAAAGATAGATGTGCTGTAGTGTCCCTTGTTACAGGATAGTTGGAGGCTTATTAATGTTTTATTGCCATCTAAGGATGACAAGAATTCAAAGTATGTTTTTTATAATTTTGGACGTTGATGTTTATTAAGCCACATGATTCATTTTATATATTTTTTTTAAGATCTCGTAAGAAGCTTTGTGACATAGGAGGATGGAAATGAAGCTTAGCTTATAAGATTGAAGCTGCAAGCAGCATTTAAGGCTTTTCACGCCTCAGCTCTACCTCAAAGCCTCCAATGAGCCTGTCAACCATGCATGATGCTGCGTTCAGTCAAGCTCACTATAGCTCTGGTGAGATGGTTTCAAAAGATGGCTGATATCTGTTCTTATTGGATGCTGAAGTCACTTCCTGTTTGGAGCATTATGAGGACTTTCTGTAGTTTTGTTTTTAAAAGGGTTTCAAATTTCTGTGTGTTTAAATATTCCATGGCTCCTTAAGTTGACAATTTTCGTGTCAAACCTAAGGCTCGCGGGCCAAACCTGACCCGTCACAGTGCAGAGTGGCTAAAATTGCAACATTTAGGTCAAAGATTCAGACCTTTGGGTCAGACTGTCCCACTCAGGCATGTATGAAAAACTTTCATAACTTTAAATTCAATCGCTCACCTAACTTGAAGTCAGTCGATTCAAACCTTTAGAGAGAGTTTGATCAAATGTTTGAGTGTAGTCCTGTTTCTCTGACTGTGACTAGCTGGATGTGCTCTCTTCATCCTCTGACATGGGAGTTGGCTTGGAGCCTCGTCTGCCTGATGTGTGTGTTTTCTGGACGGGGGCGCCTTTACAGCTGCTTTTGTATTCTCTGCTTCTGTCCCTTTGAACCCCAGCGGCTTCAGCAGATGGCCGCTCACACTGAGCCTGGTTCTGCTGGAGGTTTCTTCCTGTTAAACGGGAGTTTTTCTCCTCCCACTGTCGCCACAAGCATGCTTAGTGTGAGGGGATTGCATTTGAGTCAATGAGCCAATGTAATCAACTGGTTTTCCTTAGATAGAAAACTTTTAATCAATTTGACTGGATGATCTGGTGAACTGTAAAGTGCCTTGAGATGACATGTGTTGTGAATTGGCACTATAGAAAAAAAACTGAATTGAATTCAGTGTAGAAATTGTAAAATTGTGTCCTAGATCGTATTGAATCAAAGATCACCCACTTCCTGTTGCTCATAGTGCGTGGAAGGTTTTTGTGCAGAATAAGGGTTTTATAATAGATCCAATTTGCCATACCTCTACAATAAAGTTAGCATAAGGAGGATGTTTTGGAAAGTTAGGAGGGATCCATTTCAATAAGGACTTCTGCAAAACCCTTGAAATACCTAAATGTCACAGACGATGGATGCATGTGAAGCAACTCCGGTGTTTTCTATACGATTAAGCAAGCAAGGGAAAATAACTTATAGCGTGTTTAATAAGCTTTTGCAGGGCTTTCACTGCTGGAAGCTGTTGATGGATACATGGTGCTGGAGAGCTCTGTGGGAGAGCAGCTCTGTTGATTTTTGTTTTTAAGATATGCTCCAGCTCATTTTCTAACACCTGACTGGCAAGAAAAACTCGAACCAGCCTCATCCTGCTTTTACAGAAGAAGGTCTTTTAGGATGTGATCCTGGAACTTAGCCTGGGGTGTTCTTTAATTTATGCTGTTCAAACATTTTGTTCAATTGGAACCAAGAGGTGGTCTGAGGGACTGTTTTTCTGAGTCCACTGATAGGATCAGTAAAGATTCATTTTAAGGTCAGATGGAAACAGAGCAGGGCTCTATTTTATGAGCACTGTTCATGAAACCATACCCTTACTTTCTTCTAGCTTTAGTAAAACTCTCAGTGTTACTAGTTCGAATAAACAGTCTGAAGAGCCTCATGATCAGAGCTGTACAACACAAAATTTTAATTTTGTATACACTGTAGATAAAAAAATGACAATAAATGTTGGGATCAATAAGATGCCACAATAGTAAATATCTTAATGACTTTAAGGAGATATTCCAAACTTTGTTTATGAATTTTCCAACTTTTGTTCAATGCATACTTTTTGCATACATGTTGTTTGCTTTTTTTATATGATAAAAAAAAATTAGCACGAAGTTATTGGTAGTGGTGAAGTGAAAGAGAAAACGAATCTGAAAGGTTTTCATGCTTTCAGCTTCCTAAACCGACTGGATGAGGATGCCTGGATTTTGTCTGGTTCTTTCTAATCTTCTGATTAAAGGGACACTGTCATGTAACGTGACTTCATGACGCTCTGTGCCAGTAGCTCACTCTGGTTGCTGGTTATTTTTGTTTCAATTGATAGTAAAATTAAGTGTTTGCTTTATTTACCATAACAACACCACTTGACCAGAGGTGCGGTATTGAACATGCATGCAATTAGTAAACAAGGATGTAATGGAGCCAGACAGAGGTGTGAAAAGACATAGAAAATGTCCAAGATATAAGTGTGGAAAAAGCTAATTTAGATCACAAGACGGATAAAATAATAGCAGTGCTCAAATTACAATCTAAACACTAAGGTTCAGTTAACCACAAGTTACAGCCTCAGATGCTGTCATCCAGGTAATTCCAGAAAAAGTTAAAAACAATCCACTGCACTTTGTTTTCCAAGTTTGAAGATGTTTCGCTTCCCATCCAGAAAGCTTTTTCGATTCAAAATGTCTGGAGTAGCGACGAGACCTCAACAGCTCCCCATTACTAAGGGGTGGACCTGTTTTGGGTTCAATTTGCATGTTTTCTAAGCCATAACGAGGCTTTTTTTTAAAGCCTCGATCTTATCTCTACTCCAGACATTTTGACTTGAAAGCTTCCTGGATGGGAAGAGAAACATCCTCAAAACAAGTGCAGTGGTTTGTTTTTAACTTTTTTTTTTTTGGATGTTTAAGTAGTTTTGGTTCAAAACTTCTTGGCTCCAAAAGGACCAAGTTAACACAATCAGGATGAACGCTTTACATATTTGATTTGATTTTAGCATGAAGACATGGATTTTGGTGGTGTTTTTTTATTTTGGCCTGATAAATATCTTGATCCCCTAAAAGTAAACCATGTAGGATAAGCTTTGTGGTTTAGTTAGTTAAGTTATGTTCCAGTTCCAAGTCTTTTATGGCCTTTTTTCCAAATTTCCTTCTCTTTTAAGCTGTACGATTCCACTATCATGTTTGTTTAGCAAGTGGAGTTTGCTTCTAGATCAAACAGTTAACTTCTGTACAGCATTTGTGCTTTATGAGTTTTCGTAGTGTGGCCTGGATATGAACCCATGCCATACCTCTAAAGTTTTAGAGGTTTGTGTTGATCCATCATACATCTGTGATTCATGCTTTAATTATTTTTCCTTCACTCAGGCGTTCTGTGAGACTCTGGAGGAGAGCAACTATCGCCTCCAGAAGGAGCTGCTGGAGAAGCAGAAAGAGATCGACTCCTTGAAGAGGAAGCTGGAGGAGAGGGAGCAGACCATTCAGATGCTGGAGAAGCACTTCAAGTCAGTGGACCTGTGCAAACGTTGACTTAATGAATGAATGTGGAAGTTGTCAGAAACAACAGATGCGCACACAGTCACAATATTTGCTCTAGGTGTTAACTGCCTCTTTCTCATTCGCCCGTCTGTTTGCAGTGGGGGATGTGCGAGCCCGGGGTCCTCATGCGGTCTGTCGGCTCAGGGAAGTGAGGGCAGCACAGACGTGGATGTGGAGTCCTCTGCGGCGGAGGCAGATCAGGACACACCTGACGACACGGGGTAAAAGACGCACCCAGACAACAAATATTAAAAGATTAATGAGTTCATGCTCCACCCTACCTTATAGGTGTGACATCATTTTAATGCTGCCTTCACACCAAGCAGGTTTTGAGCTTCACAAGAGTGTCCCAACACTGGAAAAAATTATCTAAAAATAAGTAAAAATGTCTTAAATTAAGTGTATTTACCCTTAATTTGAGTCGGTAAATGAGATAGTTTGCAAATAGAATTATTAATTTTACTCTTAAAATAATTAGATATCATGCACTTAAAATAAGACAATGCAATTGTGTTTTCTTATTTTAAGTGTAAACTGTCTTGTTCCATTTGCAAGATGTCTCTTACCTCCTCAATTCAAGAACAAATGCACGTATTTTAAGAAAAAATTACTTGTCTAGATTTCAATTTTTTTTCAGTGAAGACCTTATGTGATGCATGATAAATTGACGCCCTAGATGCACTTAGAGCAAATAGTTTAACTCAAGATTTGCTGATGTATTTAGTAATTAGTTTTGACATTATCATTATTTTATAGTTCTTTAAGTGTTCCACCATGTGATGTTTATTTTACCTGCATATTTCCCAGCAGTGCGGCTGCAGTCTGAAAGCAGAGCATCCTTCCCTGTCAGGTATTCTTAAAGCGAGCCCGTCAGGCTGAACTGCAGCAGATGTCTCATGTTCTCGCCTGTAACTTGCATCCCATAACCTGCGCTACGACGATGTTCTGTAATGTGCTGCAAGGATTTTCAAAGATGGGCTGGGCTTTGTTTTCCACGTCTGTCTCTTTCTACAAACCTTGCATGCTAAATGTCAGCTCCTGTTGCGTTGCTGTGGAAAAGTGTTTTGTCCTCCTTGCAGATTTCTTGTGCTTCTGCTTGTTTTCTCATAGTTAAAAGTGTTAAATCATACGAGGGTTTAGGCAAACAGACCTGGTATCAAACAGAGGCTGGTTAGGAGAAGGTTGTTAACTGAAAGTTTAAAGAAGCATAGCCCAATTTACATCGTTCTTGCAGGCATTTGCCGCCTATGATAGCAAGTTAAAAGGACACCAGTGTTTTGCGTACATAAGGGAGAAGAGGAAAGGCACTGCAGTATGCCACTGCGACTGAACAGGGCTTTTTAACCTCTCAAAACCCACCAGGTCGCCTGAGACCCATTTTTAAAAGCCGCTTACAAAAATGAACTAAGAATGCATGAAAATTACTCTGGTAAAATGTTTACCAATGTAGACATGTTAGACATCCTTGGAGAAAGCTTAGATTCTCGGCAATTAAACCACCAAGTTAATTTTGTGGACACAACAAGCACCAAAGCACAATTATAGCACCATATTGAAATGTAGCATGACAAGCAAGCATGTCTTTATAACTGCTGTTCAAAAAAGACCTACCGGTACTATTTGTCGATGAATGAAAAATAAATAAATGTTGAGTCATGTTTGAACTGATGCATTTTTGGGTTTGATGCAACTTGGGTGTTTTACTTACCCAATTTTCATTTATATATTCAGAAACTAGAAGGTTTTAGCTTTCAAATAATGTATCACACATGTAATTTGGGGTTACAGTTCCTCAGTTATTTCAAGTTTTCCATTTGGGTAGGAAAAATAGGCGAATTTCCCAGAAATGAAGTGGATAGGTTAAAAACCCAAATGTCATAGGAGGTTATAAAGTTATAAAAATGAAATGGAGCATCTTTTTAGACAAAAGGGAACCAGTTGAAGTGCAGTTGCCTTTTTCGTTTCCTGGTCTCGGGAGCTCCTTTAAAAACTAGTCAAGAGTTCTGTGATGGCGTTTAAGGTGCACTTTTAGCTCCTCTCTCTGATCCATCAGTCCCCTGTGTTCTCCTGCTAATGAATCAATGGTGGTAAACTCAACAAAGTAGTCTGGTGAAATAGGGCAGACCACGCACACGCCCAGAGAATCCAACCCGTATCCCTCAACTGTAAGGGCATAATAAAAAATATTTAGGCTCCTTTAGGGTTAATGATTTGAAAATATTAAGTGAGAAAATAACAGAAATATAAGAAATCTAATGGGGGGTTAAGGGGAGTCCTTTCTCAGTAATGTCTGTGTTTTTTATGTGGAAACGGTTGTTAATGCTGGGAGGAGTTTCTTTATATCATCAGTTCAGCTTTCACCTCCCTCATCGCTCTTTCAGTGTGTAGAAATGTTTAAAACCTGGGGTTAGTCCTCCAGAGGATTGGCAGCCGCTGGACACAGATGTGCATTTTAAATCTGGCTAATGTCTCATGTGACGCGACCTGAAAACCACTCGACTGCATCCAGCTGTGGTGCTGGTTCACCTATTTCACCGCCATCTTCTGTGTTTTCTTTAAGCCTTTTTGAATGTTATTTACTACTAACTCTGACCGCCTCTCATACAGGGATGTTTGTGTCTGTCAGTCTCTTTCAGTGGTTGGCTCCATCCTTAAAGGTCCTTTTAAATAATATTCACACCCCTTGAACTGTTCCTCATTTTGTCAGATTTCCAACATCTTATTTGAATTATCTTTTTTTTTCTTCCTGTAAGTCAAAATCAAAAATATGTTGAAACTCTTTTGCAACTAAAAGGGGAAAGTGAATTATTGGGACAAGGCCCCTAACAGAGGAGATAATTAAGCCATTTAACTCTGGTTTGCTGCTCTAAAAGTAATTTGGATTTAAATGCCTTCTTGTTTAAGAGTCATTTGAAAATTTAGATAAGTAATTTTTGTCTTAAAATAAGTGCATTTTTTCTTGGACTGAGGAGGTAAAATAGACATTTTGCCAACACAATTTACACTTAAAATAAGAAAACAAAATACGATTGTCTTATTTAAACTGCACATTATCTAATTATCTTATTTTAAGAGTAAAAATACTCATTGCATTGGCAAACGTTTACCTACTCAAATTAAGGGTAAATACACTTAATTTAACCCTCTCAGGCTCAGATTTTAGTTTTAGTTGCAGGAAAAATCTGATATTTGGAGAAAATGGTCATATGGGGTAGTAATATACAATTCAGACTTACTTTTGAGAGAGACCTTCACATGCAATGAATTCTGGGATGTTGCAGATTTGCAACAGTGGCCCCGAGTGGTAAATTAACACCGAAGACTGAATCTGATATGAACGTTAACTTTATTTGAATGTCACAACCAAAAAATTAACAAAAACAAAATTCGAAAAAAAAAATGTTCTCTCACAAAATTAGAGACAACTTTTTTTTCAACCAACATCTCAAAACCTCTTGAGAAGGCCGTTTCTGTTAAACTGTTGCTCAAAATATAGGCAAATTAGTAGATAAAGCATGTAGCATCCATTGGTACTTGTTTGGGCACACGTTGCGAATCCACAACATTGAAATCAAGATGCCTCTGGTGAAAAACCCAGATCTACTAACTGGCATGTGTCATATCTATACACAGTCATGATTCATCTTATGTAGTATTGGTTTCAAAATAATGCAAATTGGTAGTGATACTTATATGAAATTGCTGCTTAGAAAATTTGTTTCAGTGACACCAAGGAGTCAGCCATGTTGAAAGTGAGTCAGCAGTGCAGTTACAACTGCTTGTTGTAAATGCACAACTAAGTCCTTCTGTTCTACTTCTGACTAACAAAAGCTCTTAAAATATGGATGTGGAGTAATTAGCTAAGTAGCATTTAGCTGTTGCAAATCTGCAACATCTGCCTGGAGAGGGTTAAGAAATGTTTACTTATTTCTAGATCGTTTTTCCAGTGCAGAACCTAGAGCTATATCAAAGTTAGAATTTGAGATTTAAAGGTTCATGTTTCCTGATATCTCTGAGCTGTTTCCTAAACTGTAGCTGCAGGGAAAGCAGTTTCTCTTGTTGAGTTTGGAAATTCTCATCACACTCCTGATTTTTGCTGTTACATCAAATAATGTACAGTTTAATTGACCCTTCATAATGATCAACTTCTGTGTTAATCCATTAAATTAAATGCCATTAAACTATTAAAGTTTGTGATTTCATGACAAAATGTGGAAAAGTTCAACTGGTATGGGTATTTTTGCAAAGCATCACATCTTATTTCTATATTTCTTCTGTCAGTTTATCTGCCGTCTTTACTAAGTTATAAGCTAACTATCATTTACTGGCGGAAAGTAGTGAAATAAAGCGTGTTTGTCTCTGCAGGGACAGGTGTCGGCTCCAGCCCGTGCGGTCCTCTGCTTGCTGGTGCAGGCCGTCACTGAGCAGCTCTCCTCCGGTCATCCAGGTCACTCAGCTGTTCCACAACAAAGCCTAAGATCAGCTCCAAGCCCTGTCCTCTATCCTCTCTCTCTTTCGCCTCCATCATCCTTCTATTTTCCATGTTGCAGGCTGGAAGTGCTGTTTGACCTGAAAGAGTCGGGAGTTTATTCCCCTGCAGCATAAAGTTCAGAGGAAGTAGCATGACTCTGACTTTAGCTGTGGGTTATTTTATCTGGCAACTAAAACACTTAAACTCCAATGAAGCTGATCTCTTTGCTCTGGAATCTCGATATAAATTTCTCTTAACTTTGACAAACTGGAAGACTTTATTTCTTTGAAAATCTGACAATCTCCAACTAAATTAACCATCAACATCTCAGACATTCGTTGCCTTTTGAGAAGAAATCTTCTCCGAACTGATGGACAGCAACTCCATGTGACTGTGTGAGCAGATCATCAGGTTAAGCTCTGGGTGGTTCAATATGCAGGTCCCTTGTGTCAATACTTTGTTCTGCCACTGACTTGTTATTATAAACCAACATTTTACCATTTTGGGCCAGTTTGCATCCAGAGGCCATCATTCCCTCTTGTTTTAAGTGCCAAGTGTGGTATGGAAGCTCCAAACTGCAGAACCAATGTGGAGCACATAGCTGATATGTAAACAAATCATTTTAATGACGTTTAAACGGGAGAAAAGAATGAACCTGTCCTGTTAATCCAATCATTACTTAATAATGTAGCTGAGGTTGAATTTAACATTTCAGCCAGTTTACTTCAGTGGTTTTCCTCCTTACCTCCTTATGTTAACGTGCAGCTTTGGTTTGATATGTGGGGGATTTGACATGAACATGCACTTTAAGATATTAGACTCTGTTATTGATTCATGTTGAAATGATTTGCTTTTGATGCTTGATGTGTTTAATTCTCTATGAAATATGTCACTAAGAATTAGGTTGTTTTTTTTTTTATTAAAACCACACACCTCGTTGTTTTATCAGATGATGTGATCGTTCAAGAGGCTTCCGGTCTCCACTTTGTGTTGAGATTTAGTCGAGTGATGCGAATCGAACCCCATATTTTACATCACAAATGGTGCTAATTTACTTGGCAAAAAAAAATAAATAAATAAAAATCCTCCACAGCTGGAAGGTCTAAAAAAAACATCCCATCTAGACTGCTTCCTGGTGAACCAGTCACCAACACAAGCCATAGTTTTGTAATCTAACTCTGAAGAGGCGGACGTATGGCACGGCGGCCATGTTAGCTGACCATCTGTGGCTTCTGGCTCTTCAATCATCAGGTAATGAGGGGGTTTAAGGCCTGGAGCAGGTCAGGTTATGCACTTTATGGGTGAATGACGAAGCTTAACGGCTGCTCTGATGTTTTTACTGTTTCCAAGATGGAAGACGTGCCCTTTTGATCACTACAAGCTTCTGATTTCTAACCAGGTTTAAAATGTTAATGTCTGTTTTGTTTGATTCGTGCTTTGCTGAGTAATGAAGTGCCTTGAAAGGTTGTTTTGTTATCTTTTTTTTCTTTTGGCTTTTGGTTGATTTGTGCAGGGCATGAAACATATCCTCTCTCCCTCTGATGGAAAAGGTTTTAAATAACAATTATGTGTGTATATATATTAATGTTTTGAATAGACAGATATACCATGTTTTTTGTAATATTACACTACATCTTAGCTTATTTACACACCTGTAGGCTCACTTTAATATGTCTGATTACATATAACTTTTGATCACAAGATTTGAAAATGATGCTGTAGACACTGTTACACATGCTGCTTACAAGGTAAATAAATATTCACATTATTAAAGAGAGAGTAACATACTAAAGATGGGTGTCTTTTTTTTGTTTAAGGTCTCGTCTACCATGGTAATAAATAGTAGCAGCTTTTCTAAAAAATAGGATTAGTTTTTAGCGTTGATTTGCTTTATTACTGAGCTCTGTTGTCTGGATTATCAGTTTTTGCTTTGGATTTATTCCTTAGGGATAATCCCTCTGGGGATATAATGTAGCACTGTTAAAATATGCATGCATTTAAAAACTAGCAAAATATAGCTAAACCTGAAAACAGAACTTGAACCGGCTGACTTCACCTCTGCCTAATGTTCCAAGAAAAATTTAGGAATGCAGAATTAATGGAAAGAGGATTTTAAATCTGTGCCATTTCCTTTTATGCTTCTTTGCTTTCCTCAAATGTTTTAGACCTTATGGCTGACTTTAGGTAAAACTATAAAAAGCTTTTAAGATTGTTCAGATTGGATTTTTAGACTGTTGCTTCCTAAAAAAACAAAAAAAAAAACTAATATAAATAACATTAAATAAACACACTCTTGCTATAAGTAGCTTTAAAGACATCCAGTCTATTGTGCATTTCTACAATTTCCATGGAATAAGTAGTGAAATAAGCTAAATAACCTCCGAGTAGATTAAAAAAGTGATCACCAAACTCAAAAGGCATCCTCGTTTTTTAAATTTAAATTTGTAATAAAAGTTTAAGTACTTACCTGAGCTAAGCAATCCTAATCATAATGTTATTTTTCCCTTCTTTCATAGATGAAATTGTAAGATTTACATTTTCCACAGCAAGATGCCTAAATATTATCCAATGCTTATAATTATAACTATTATTTTCTTCTGCTACTTTCTTGGACTTGAAGGAAAATTTGCACATGGCAAATATTCACTAAACAGCTGATATTTTATCTCAAAGTTCAGTAATAATTAGGGCTTGGCGATTTGAGCATGAAATCTTATATTTAGTACTGTGATAAACGGGGATTAAAAAAAATTTTGCATTCTTTCTTAGGTAACTGTATGGTGGTGACCACAGCTCAACAATCACTGCTCTTGTAACATATTCACGTTTAATAACGGCTTCTACATGACTCCAGTTACATTAAGAGGTGGGATTTATATCACTAAACATCCCACAGTAACCACATTTAATCATGTTCATTTAATTTTCTTATTCCCCAAATGGAGAAAAAAAAAAGTGAATTTTTTTTTTAACAATTTTAGGGGATTTTAAAAATATTTATAATGTGTTATTCATACAAATTTAAATTTTACCATGACGAGGGCGATGACGGGTGTGCGCCTTTCCTAATCAAGTCCAATCAGTTCAATTAAACACAGCTGGATTCCAATGAAGGAGCAGAACCATCTCAAGGAGGACAGAAGAAATGGACAGCATGTGAGTTAAATAGCAGCAAAGGGTCTGAATATTTATGACAATGTGATATTTCAGGTTTTTTTAAATAATTTTGCAAAAATTTCTACATTTTTGCTTTTTTGTTTGTAGAGATAGGGTGATGAGTGTATATTAAGAAAATTTACTTTATTGGCTGCAATGATACAAGTGAAACATTTAAAGGGTCTGATATCATGTTACATGGGTCCATTTTAAATAGGTCATGTTCCAATGGTCTTACTTTCACAATGATAGGATAGTATATCATCACTGGGGTAACGACACAACAATAGGCCCGTAAGCAACATTATCTGGGTAGTCTCCATATGAAGTAATCCCCATCACCTTCCTGGTCAGCTCATGGATATACTTTAGTATATTCTGCAAAGAAAAAGCAGTCCCCACTGTTGCTCACCAATTCATCTCCTGGTCGCACCAGTTACTCACGGAAGTTTATCAACCATATCCTCTCATTCATTCCTTGGTTCCTTTTGAAAGAACGAAAATGTTTATTTTGGGGAAGTTTTTTCCGTTCTTCCAGCAGCTCTTCTTTTCCCTTTCTGGAATCCGCTTAAGTAACTCTTTTTGGTATCCAGCTTCGCTAGCACATTGTAAATGCAACGGTTATGGTTTTGAATCTACGCTCTGGATTACCCATAATTCCAAGTCATATTGTAAAAGATAAAATACTCAAATACGTCGTTCTTTTAAGATCTTTATTGCGGTTTGAAACATATGAGTGTATTTTTTTACCAACTGTCTAACGAACTATACATAGTTATTAACATAGTAATTAAAAGTAACACTGTCAGCTTTGCTATTGGTGTCGTGTTTAAACGGCTCACCATCATGTTGAAATCTGCCATTTGTTCGCCTATAAATAAGGTCCGGTGACTCAATGAAGTATCAGATGGGTTTCAGAGGATATTTTTGCACCATTACATCTGCAAAGAGACGTCCTAGTGTCCACAATTGCGTAGGGGGCCAACCAGGTGTCAGGGGCAGGGCCCCATAGAGGTCTTGGGCCCCTAAACAACTGCAGTCTCTGCTAACCGATAGTTACGCCATTGTATATCATAACATTTCAATATGCAGCTACAAAGTATTGACTGTTTTACTTTTATTTGAACAAGAACAAACCATTAATGTTGTATTTAATAGCTTGATTTTTTTAACTCAACACAGACGGGATGAACTCCACAAGTTTTCATAGCTACTACTACCCCCCACCCCAACCCCCAGCAATCAGTCTGTTTTGCCTGGTTGACAATGGGGCCATTTATCTGAAGGTAAAAGCTCAATAGAACAATTTCAAGTACCGTATGCAAAAGCATTCCCACTCTTTGAATAGAAGTAATGTCTCAATAATAGGAACACAATCTGCTATTGAGCAACAAAATGGTTAAAATATGGATAAAACAAGTTATTGTTTTTATTGACGGAAAGAAAACCTTGTCATTGATGTTTTAGTTCTGTCTTTTGGAAGCTGCATTTGTAATACTTTTTATCTGGCAGTTTTCTGTGAGAAAGTCAATTCGGATTGAACTAAGCCACATGGCTCCCCATTAGAATATGGCAAAATCTTTCTTGCAATAATGGACAGAGAAATGAATATTGTATGGCAAAACCATTTAAACAATAATAAAGAACTCAGAAATGATCAAAAAACCATAGAATGTTTGCAATACATGAGCCATTGCATCACAGACATTGAACTAATATAACAATGTCTTATAAATATTAAGGATAACATGTAACTGCTGTATTACTGGTGATGCCCTATAAATATCTAAAGAAATGTAAACTTGTTTATAAAGTGGTTATAGTGAAGCAGGTTCCTTCTACAAGAGGGATAAATTGATGATTTAGACAGTGTTCACAGAGGCTGATGCCTCCACACTGGGACTTGGCTTTCCGACAGAAGCAGATTGCGTTGAAGAAGCGGCAGTGGCACGTTTCACAGCGACCGCAGCAGCCCCACAGAGGCACGCAGCTCTGTCCGAGCTGGGAGCACTTGGAGAGGATGGGGTTTGGGACCTCTCTGGGACGAGGAACGACGATTTGAGGTGAAACAATCCTGGGTTTAACCTAGAGGTTTATGAGAATATGTGAGTTGTTAAAGAAGTTGCTGAATCGCATTGTTTTTGAATTATAAAATAACCACTTTTAAAAAATAAATCTCCAACTTACCAGCACACCAAAGCGCTGCTGTCCCCTCCTCGCAAACAATGGAGGCATTCTGCCCTGGCTCTGATACCCTGCTGAAACATGATCATAACATTTTAGTTAAGGCCAAAGTAAACCGACCGACCAATGTAAACATAAGAAAAAGTATTGCTCTTTTTTGTATGGCATGATAGAAAATTGCAAAGCTGCTACAATACAGCAAAAAAAAAAACAATTATTTTGCAAATAAGAGCTGAAATGTTTCTATGCTGTTTTCTCTTCCATAGTTTAATCCCCCGTTGACTGGAACAAGAGCTGCAAGCCTTTTATTTATTTAAACCAGTTCTGCACACAGAGACAAATTTTCAAGATTTCCACTGATTTATGCTCAGATGTAGAACTCTGACTCAGCTGTGCGTTTTTGGTCCAATCTCGCAACATAATTTTGCCACGACGATGTTTGAAGCTGGGGGGTCGTGTGCTTAGGATGATACCACCTCAGACAACATATTTTAAATTTTAGCCACAAACACATTCTGTTGACATTGGTGAAAAACACCTTTTCCAGAATTTCCCCATTGCAGAACAACAAAGGGATTTTCTATGCTATTCTATTCAAACAAATTAAACTAATTCTCCTTCCTGGCTGTAGAGCTCTGTAGCTTTTCCTGGGTTACAGGCGTCATGGTTTTGGTTCTGTTTAAGTTTCATCTTGGGTTTTCATTGGTTTTATTTCCATTTTGTGTTATTCTAGTTATTTTTTATTGTATTTGAGTTCTTAGGTATTTCTTTTTTGCCCTCCGTTGCCCTCTTGTGTCACTTTCCTTTTCCCTAGATCCTTTCTAGACTCCTCTGTTCACACCTGCTCCCAATCTGCTGATTAGCCTGGTCTTTGTTTCTCTCTCCCACATAAGCACCTCCTGCTCAGTCATTTTGCTGGTTTGTCATAATTTCTTTGCCCACGTTGTTGTGAGTATATTCCTGGTTCTCAGTTTTTGAAGATTTTGTGGATTTATGCTTCTGGATTTTTGCTTCTGTTTCCCTTTTTTGTAATTAAATTGGCAAATAACCAGCTTCAGTGTCTGCAATTGGGTCCTGTCAAACCTCCACCCAACTTAACAACAGAAGAAATTTTGGCTGCATATGTAGTTCTAACATTTTATCATGTGTTGGTTGATTTGTTGTCATTTTTAAATGTTATATCAAAATTGCTCTGTGGGATGTCTAATCATAGCTTGTTTGTTTTTTGTTTTTTTTTGCTTAGTACATTTCTAAAATGATATCCACACCTGTATCCCTTTGTGATAAAATTAAATTGAAAAATACTTAATTAATTCCAAACTGAAATTAAATATTGCAAATCATACATCATTTTTAAACTGGTGTTGTAGGTGTTTATAGCTGTGGGCAGGAAGGGATCTTCTGTATTCTGCCTTCATCTTGCACTGCAGACCGAGAAGCCTCTGATTGAAGACACTGTTATTTAAAAATCTTCTCAAGTGATGCTCATTGTAGTTCTTATATTCCTTTACTTTATAAAGGATTTTTCTTTGTTAAATAATCTCCAGACGAGTTCCCAGCACAGAGCGGGTCTTCTTAATCAGCTAGTTTAGCTTTTTTAGGTCATTAGCTCTGATACCGTTACCCCAGCAGATGATGGCAGAAGAGACCAAACTCTCCACAGCAGACTAATAGAAGACATGTAGCATCTTACTGCAAACGTAAAAGGAGCTAAGCTTCCTTAGGAAATACAATCTGTTCTGTCCCTTCTTGTAGAAGGCTTCAGAGTTGTATCTCCAGTCCAGTTTTCTGTTCAGATGAACATCGAGGTATTTATCCTTCTCAACCACCTCCACTTTTTCTCCCATGATGTTAACAGGATTCAACTTGTTCCTGTTTATTCTGAAATTTCCAATCATCATCCCTTGTTTTGTTGACATTCAGCACCAGATGATTGTTTCGACACCATGCCACAAAGCGGTTTACCAGCTCTCTATACTCAAGTTAAAGTAGTAATCCAAGAAATAACTTAAATATTTCTGATTTTCAGAAATTCTGTAATCATACAGACATTTGTTTGCTTTTTTTTTTGTATTCCAATGTATGAACTAAAATCT
This sequence comes from Cyprinodon brontotheroides, assembly GCA_018398635.1. NCBI lineage: Eukaryota > Metazoa > Chordata > Actinopteri > Cyprinodontiformes > Cyprinodontidae > Cyprinodon > Cyprinodon brontotheroides. The sequence continues at coordinate 2,712,139 of JAGKQL010000011.1, read as the reverse complement.
TAAGAATAATAATACGTAGAATGATGACAAAAAAAAAAACTGAGTGGAAGAAATACTTTTCCAAATGTTTTTTTTCAACATAAACTTAGAAAATCAATCTTTACAGTAGGTAATAGCTGCATGCTAGGAAAGGATAAATAACTTTAGAGTCTTGATAATCTCACAATAGTATAACTTATGTTAAGTAAAAAGTACACTAAAGTGCAATTACTGAAAGTAATTTTTTTCTAAGAGTAATTGTTATCCACCTCTGCTGATAGGAAATGGTGCTGGCATCCCTGCAAAGATCAAAACATAGTATAAAAGTAGTATTAAATTTAAAAAAAATATCAAAACAAAAAAGCCACCTAGAGTTATTTATGTTTTATATAAAGAGCAAACCATTCATAACTTTCTTAATAATCTGCAGAAACATTTTCTATTTGCTTCACAACAATCAAACCTCTATAAAAATGTCTACATGCTTCTTTGGATTTGAACAATTTTCCAGGTCTTTGAGGCTGGAATGCCTCCTTGGCATCACCCTAACCTTTAGCTCCCTCCACTGACTTCAGATTCCTAGCAGGACTCCAAAAAAAAAATATTACTTCCAGTCAGAGGACAAATTTTGGGTTTAGCAGTGTATCCATTATTGTTGGCTCTGTTAAAAAAAGACTGTATTTTAAGAGAATTTCCCTGCAGACTAAAATGCAGCTATTTTATATTCTCTGATCAAGATAGTGAGCAGGGTCCAATAGTTTTCATTTCGAATAATTACAAATGTATTAAATTACACTTTTTATGTTTCAACTTTAGAAATGTGTAAGACTTTTCATGTAGATCAGTTGCATTAATCTTTATGCATCAGAATTAACTTTTTCCTTTGGTTTGAGAGCAGTTGACATTTTCAAGACCAGATATGGTGATTTTAGACACAGTTTTATTTTCTTTTTAATACTAACAGCATAAGTTGTATTTCATTACATGCTATGTAAATATAAAAAGAAAAAACATGTCTCCAAGGCTCTTACCATCAGACTGAGTGGCTTTGCTTCTGCTGGCTGATATGAAGGCGTCCAGTCCAAGACTAAAAAAGGCCAAATGCAAGAAGCACAAACACTTGACTGCCAGCTTCATGATGATTATGGCAGAGCAGGTCTTCTCTGATGCTTTAAAGGAGACTGAAGAGGAAAGACCCCGGGTTGAGTTGTGTTTTTCCAGCCCTACTCCCTGTCTCTGCCTCCCAGTGGTCTTCAGCTTCTTATTCCAAAGGCAGGCTCAAGCTTGCAGTGCACACCCCTCCCTGTTTGGAAGCCTGTCAGCAGATAAACCCCAGTGACATGTGTGTTTTCTGTTAAATCTCGAAACATAATACGTACCAGCAACATTTTTATACTCCACTTTGACATAATTACAGTATTATGTTTTCAATAAAGAACTCTTTTTATTTAAATTTAGGCAGACTAACTGTTCTTTTTATAGCTTTTTCACAAGATAGAGTTTTATAATATAGATTATATTAAGAAATATAATCAACATAATGTTTATATCATGTTTATATGGATAGGTATGCATATTTGTAGCATTTTTGTAAAAAAAAAAAGTTAAGGACTTTATTCTCCTTGTCAGACATATTCTGTCAGGCTCAGTGCTGAAGGATCCAGTATTCAAAGGGGACACACAGATTTCTCAGAACATTTATTTACAACAGAATGGGAGTAAGTTGCGTCGGCATTTAAGGCAGGAACCTCTGCTGGTGGAGACAGCAGGTTAGTGATCACGTCTGTCTGGAAGTGAATGATCATGAATGTGCGAGCCACTGACCTGGTGTTATAGTTCAGTCAGAATTTATAGATAGAGGATGGTTCCAGCCAGCTGGCTGCCAACGTGGAGTGGCGGTCGCCACACAAAGAGTCCCAAATGATGATTTATCGGTGGTTGGAGTACAGGCAGGAGATCAGAACCGAGGAATATAAGCAGGATGGTCCAGAGGACGAAGCCAAAGCTGATGTGGGTGACGTGGTCGGTTGTCAGGAGGTCAGTGATCCGGTTAGGGGCCGAAGGAGACTCCAGGATGGAGTCGGGTCCCAGTTTCAGGTACAGTACACAGTGCGGATGACAGGCTGGACTAGGGCAGGCAGACTCACTGACCAGGAAACAGTTAGGGTCGGTACACAAGCAGGCAGAGGACAGGTCAGGCAAACAGATCAGATGGGAACAGGGAGGCTCAGATGTCAAGAGGCAGAAAAGGTCACGAACAGGTAGAACACAAGAATGCTAGAATAAGTCTCACCAAGGGCTCGAAATAACCAGTGATGGGAGTAACGTCGTTGACAGTAAGGGCGTTACTAGCGCCATTACCTTTTTTAGTAAGGAGGTAATCTAAGTAATTACTTTGACTGTAACTATAACGCAGTTACCATTGCCGACACCTCGTTACTGCACGTTACTCAAGTCGCACAATTTACCTTTTTTTCATGATAGGACTCGTGCGCGCCTGGTCATGAGAGAGGGGAGGATGAGACTGGCTGATGTATAGTGAGATTACGTCTGTCAGTTGGGTAGGTGGGTGTTTCCCCCGGCGAGTGTTAACGTACAGCACACACACAAAGATGGAGAGGGAGGAGGACTCCAGCAGCAAAACAGCATTTTCCTGATAGAAATACCGGTGTTACGTTGAGCTGCGCTTCCCCATTAGATACAGTACGGTTTTCCCTGCATCTCCGCACAGTGCAGGCGGCACGATTCACCACGCAAGCGAAGCGACAGGAAACGCACATACTCGCTAAAGGCGCGCAACAGTCGCCCTGTGCTCGCGCCACAGGAGAACTACGGAGAGCGTGAACGATCAAATGTTGGATGGATGGATGGTTGTTGCAGTATCTATAACAACTCAAACACACAGGATTTCAGAATTAGACATCCCCAGTTATTAATTTCATACACTCTCCAGATCTGAACGCCATGTTAAAAAACTTCCCACCCATGAGTAAAGGTTATGCAGCCTGATGATGTTTACACCACATCAGATACAGTTCCCCCCATGTTAAGCAGGGGAGACGCTATCTGACGGGCCTATAAACAACGTCAGATAGCGTTCCCCCCGATGTAATTTTTGTTGAGTTGCAATAAATGCAAAACTCTCTGCAGGTTCTTGTCCTTGTTGTCCACTCTATTATGCTGGCTTTTGAAACACAAGGCGAGAAGGTGGTTCCAGTTACTTTTATTATGGAGTAACTCAGTTAGTAACTCAGTTACTTTTTGGGAGAAGTAACTAGTAACAATAACTAATTACTTTATCAAAGTAACGTGCCCAACACATCTGAAACGCACTGACATATGGCCTGTGCAATAAATAAATAAATTCCTCCAAGCTAAAAACACAAACATCATCACTGCAATTCTGCTTATCCAAAAACAGCACCAGCCACCTGTGTCCTCGCAGGACTACATAGTGGAGGATCCACTTGGTTAGGAAGAAGGGATATCCAACAGGATGGCAGGAGGGTGCGTTTCAGGATTATTGACTGCATTCGTGGAGAGATGGCCATGCATATCATTGAACAGAACCACAAGTACGTGAAAGCTTGGTAGCACTGGACCCTGGCAGTGGAAATTTCTTAAACCCTGAAAAAGCAAAGCCATTATTGAACCCAACGAAGACTGAAATTAATGAGGTCCAGGTTTTTTGGCAGTCGGTGTGCTATCCAGGGTGCTGAAACATTGTCAGGCAACTTCTTTCAACACATTCCACCATTTTGGAAACAATGTCATGTTCTTGGTTCTGTTATGCTTTACTTTACTCCATGTTTTCTAGTTTTATAGGTTTAATTCCTATTTTGTTGTATTTTCTGGATATATTTTAGTTCTCAGGTTTTTCTTTGTTGTCCTCTGTTGCCCTCTTGTGTGTGTTCCTTTCCCCTTGGCTTCCTCGTTGTCTCTACTCACATCAGCTCTTTATCAGCTCGTTAGCCCTGCCTTTGTCTCAGTCAGCTATATATACTCTCCATCTGCTGTCACTCGTTGTTGGTTCCTTGTCGTTGCTGGTTTCTCTATGCTGTTTTCTTCCTACCTCGTCTCTCCCTGGCTCCTCATGTTCGGTTTCCCCTGATGTCTCCATGGTTCTGGTTTGCTTTACAATTTAAGTTGGTGTTTTGGATTCCTGCCTTTGTTTACTGTTTTTATCAATTAAACTGCAAGAAATCTTCTCAGCCTCTTTGCCTCTGCATTTGGGTCCTCAAACCACAGCCAAACCCTGACAAACAATGTCTCTGGTTAATTCTGCATTAAAACACACCAAGATTTTTGGGGCCTCCACAGCAAAAACTCTTTTTCCACACTGCAAAACATTTATTCCGAACAAAGAAAAACACCTCACTCCACAGGCAAGAAGCAAACCTGATAAGACTGACTTTTGAGAAGGACTTGACACGAAAGTTTACGGTGTAATGGAAGGATCTTCTTCTGAGATTTAAGTCATCAGCCACAAGAAGACTGCAACTTTACTGAGCAACTGCAAGATGGAATTAACAAAGAGGTAAAAAAGAAAAATGTTACGAATTAAACATTTATTCAGGACTATTGATGTTTTATTGTTCCTGACCTGTTTTCTTTGTAAGTGATCCTAACTGAGAGTCAAAGTTAAGAGTTATCAAACTGAAGTCATTTGGTGGTTATTGTAAACATATGCATGAATGTTTATGTGCATCATATAAACACAAACTCAGAATGAGGTGCTATAGTGTGTTGTCTTTTACAGTTTATATTGTTTTTGGAAAGTGAAATCTAATTGATGTGCAACATATATTTTTTCTATTTATTTATTTTGTTTCATAACTTTTTTTTAGAAACTTTTGTTGCCTCCTCATTGTGTAAGACACGCCCACTATTTGTTCCCCAGACACCAGGCCTGGTGCTAATGCTTTACACTGAAAAGCGGCTTAATAGAGGATTACAATTATTATCTGATTTCTCTTAAACTTTAGAAAGTTGCACAATACAAAGACCAACAAAAAAATACTGTTCAATATTTTAGTTGAACAGACCTACTATCGCATACAGAAAATTATGCTTAGGCTGGCATATACACAATGTATAAGTCTGGTAGAGCTCGGTTTCGAAACAATCAGATAACTATGGATGTTTTGTGCAAATTTAATATATTTACTGTCCACCTCACTTGGGGAGGTAAATACATTGTTTAATCAGATTTCCACTATATATATTGTTTGTAAATGCACGCTCTACTGCCAGTGTGTTAGAACAAAAAACAGTGTGAATGAATCTTAAATCATGGTTAAACAGATAAATCTGCACATATATGGAATAAATTCAAATGACCAGGAAACTGTTATGTAGTTGTCATTTTCTTACAGATGTTAATATTAAAGGTCAACTAAACAAGGACTAAAAGGCATCCATATATTATGAATTGATGACGAGATGCTGCTTAAAGTTATTACTGAAGTGACGATTTTCATGTCTAGTTGTATATAAACATGCCAGTAGTTGGCAGGCAGCAAGCAGAAGGAACTTTGAACCCCAGAAGGCAAGCGTGGCAAAATAAATTCTGCAGGTGATCTGAAACCCAGCTCAAGTCTCTGCCTCACTTCTATATACAGGTGGGTTATTATTCTTCATATGTACCACAGTGTGAGAAAAAGCGTGTTATAAATTATCTGTGATTACATGTTTTGTGAAAAATTGAGATTTTTGGCCATAATGTTTGCTGATAGAGATGTTAACATATTATAACAGCCATCCTAGGCTAACACACCTCTTGTTAATAAGTAACTACAAAATCAGAAAGACTAATGGTTTCGGTTTGACTTGTTGACTAATCTAAAAATATATCCAGTGTTAATGTGAAATACATTTTGTCAAACAGTGTGCATGTAACTGTGAGCATATAGGTTACTTTAAAGGTGATGGAATTAAAATTGAGGAAAAGAAAAAAACTCAACTTAAGCAAAAATCCAGACTTAACACAACAGCCCACTAATCGTGTAAACAAATAAACTGACCTAACAAATAATGATCAACAATCTGAACCATAAACTGTAAAAATAACAGTTTCCATTCCGGCTGATTGTGTCCTGGTCTGTTTATCTGAATGTGTAAATATGATTTTTTGTTATAGTTTCATGAACCGAGGACAGATGGACCCAGTATTCAGGAAAGACAGTCAGTTGAATAATTCAAAGCGTTTATTAAATAAAACAGCACGAGGAGGAGCTGTGGTTCGCGGACACTGCAGGCGGGTGGGGGCACATGATATCTCCGAAAGTGGGGGAAACACAGGTAAGTGGCCAACTCATAGAAGATTATCTGTGATGGTCACTTACCTGGTTTAACAGTCTAGACCACGAATGTCCCCAGTGCTGCTGCAGTCCCCCAGAGGTCATGCTGGAACCCGATCCTGGTCAGGGATCCAGAACAGACGAACAAGATCCAGACTTCTAGGCATCCACCGGCTTCCAGTAGAGTTCAGAGTCTGACTAGGACCAGAAGCATGACCATCCACTGCACGCGCACAGGAGCAGACAGGTCAGGTGCAGATGAGCGAGCTCAGTGGAAGAGGGTAGCCAAGACAGGATGTGGAACCAGAACTTGATGCAAGGACTTTATAAGCTGGTCTCCACCCAGGAGCCAGGCTTGCTGAATAAAAGCTGAACCTCCCACATATAGAGCCAAAAGCCCAGAGGGACTCCGTGGGGGAGGAACAGTGGATCATCAAGGCAGGACGAGACAAACACTAAAACCTTCTTTCCGCTGGCAGCTAGGATCCAGGACATGAACCAAGGAAATAAAACTAACAGGACAGGCTGACAGAAAGACACAAGTAATGATCTGGCCCTGAATGCTCCAGGCTGAACTGAATATTAAACCAGAGGAAACAATTGAGGGGAATAAATTATAATTGAGGCAGGGAGGGAAAACAACAGGTGAAAGGAATGACTAATTAAGGGAGAGCAAACAGGCCAGATCATGACATATAGTGCAGCCATGAGACACGGAGTGGGCTGTACGAGGAGGGCCTAGCTAAACCCATCTGTCATATTAGTGATAACACAATCAATTAATTACGCTGATCTCACATTTAGTCTTAAAACACGATTGTATCGCAACCATTTACTGTAATAACATAATAAGCTTGCTTATTATGTTCGTAACACTTTGGGGATTAAAAAAGTCAACTATAAAAGACCTCTGATTATTAGTAGCTATTGCACCCTGCGCAGCTCGCCTGTGTAATGTTTGATGTTGCCTGTTGTTTTTATACAAGTGTTCCCACTGTATGACATGGCCACGGACTCATCCAGTGCAGAGACAAGCCATTACCACAGACACACATCCCAGCTCCATGCCATTGGTGAGTCAAAGCACATCAAAAATATATTCCTGGTTATAAAACATGTTTTATTTTTAGCTGCTTTCTTGATGTCCTCTCTAGTTTCATGTGCCAAACTCAAGAGAAAGAAGAGCGTTTTTGGGGCTGCCATTTATGTGGAGGTGATAGCAGAGGGAGAGACCCGGCGCACGACCAAATCTCAAAGCTCCTCCAACCCAAAAACCGGAACGAGAGGCTCATTCTGTAAGGGGCTTCTGTTTTCCCTCTGCTGTCCTGCTCACTGTGTTTGTATATTTGCCCAAATGGGATCCCTATGAATCCTGATGTGCCGAGAAATATTTCACAGGATTCCTGCTCATTTAAAGATGCTTGCAGAGACAGTATAAGCAACTGATATTTTTGTTGTCTCTACTGTGGCTTTCTTTAAGCTCACATACAAGACCAAAATATACTGCACATTTTTTGCAATCTTGCTTTATTGTCTAAAACACCTCTTTGGTGCCCTTCTTACGTTTAAACGGGATTATTGCATTAGCGTTTTAATATTTTTTCACTTCATATTATGACATAACCAATTAAATATTATTGGGGGGTTTTGTATTATGGAAAGTGGAAATAAACATGCTTTTATCATTTATAAAGTTAATAAAGTAAAGAAAAACACAGTAAAATTGGATAAAAACAAGTCTATATTATAGACTAATTTGACAATAGTTTTGTGTCAACAGGTCAAGAGACAAGAAAAATATAAACTTTTGTATCTGAAGAGTGTCTTATTCTGATACTATTGATGACCAATCTCTAGATGGCAGCACCTTTAATAAGACTGTCTGTGTCAGTTCAGATAGGCGAATTAAGCTGCTGAATCTGTAGGCCGCAGGTATCCAGTATCCAACCTAAATCTAAATCTAATGTGGTTCTGAAATCTCTATGGAGATGTCATGAGAGAGCTGTTTTTACATTTTGCATATACACTGTGTATACTAAAAGACAATAAAAGTTGTCCCTGAAGTATTTCACCGATTCTGATTCACCGGATTTGATGGGACCAGGTGTTGCAGTAGATGAGGCCGGTTACCCAGCTTTGAAGAGCTCCTGTGTGTCACTTTGAATGTGTGTGCATTGATGACTGAAGAAAAACATCTTCTGCCTCCATTCATCTGTTTACTACAGTATGTTAATTATACCTTGAATTCATGTGGATGTGGTTAAAGACATTTCAAAAATAATTGCAGGAGGGAATATAAAAAAAGTCTAATCAATGAAGACAATCACAACCCCCATGCAGTAGCTCCACGGACCCCTTATTGAAGACCTCTGCCCTAACCACTAGTCTGACACTCCCCAACATCATGCCTATCCTCATGCCACCTTCCTCTGATTGGTCCAGATTGCCCTATTCAGATTACTTGAAATCTCTCCTTCATATTGTCCTTCATTAAGTCGCTACTGAATTAAATCCTGAATTAAATGTCTGAAATCAAGTGTTTGTGTGCTCTTGATGTGTTTTCAGGACTGTAACACCCCACACACAGGTGGAATTCAAAGTCTGGAGTCACCACACACTGAAAGAAGATGCTCTACTGGGCAAAGCAACTCTGGATCTTGCTCGGGCATTGAAACAGCATGACAGAAAATGTAAGATTTTAAGATGTGTCAGACAACATAAACAGAAATGCCACACTGTGATAGTGTAGTTTATTGTGCACGACAATAATCTACATAATCATGGTTACTATACGAAGTATCACTTAGTATTAAGTTTTATTTTAATAACAAAACATGTTTTTGAATTGCAACGCTCAAGCTTAGTCTGAGTCTTTTTTTTTTTTTTTTTTTAGAAACCTTTGCTATTGGAAGCTGTGCAGCTAAAAGTTTGCAAATATTTTTTAATATTTTGAAATTTGTTAGGAACCTTAAATAGTGCAAGCTGGTATCGTATATATATGATGCACTTTGCAGCAGCTGGGTTCCAGGGGAGCTCAGAATGTTATGTAAAAACATAGCACTTCTTAGCTTTACTGTATGGCCCTTTTTCTTAGTGCGTAATAAAAAAAAAAATCCGATTTTGAGAGGACTTGCCAATAAGCGGGCCTCCGAGAGCCAGGGCTAGTAGTAGTCAGTCTGCATTAGCCCTCTCGCAGCCTAGTTGTGTGTAAAGTACAACTGGCTCTGAAGGTGCTTTTTTTTTTCTTTTAGTTACAGTTCATATAAATTATTTTTATCTCATTAACTGTTGTTTTATTTACTAAAGACTGCTGGAACAGCTGTTACATTTCTGTATTGTTTACAGCCTATTCAGTTTGATTATAATAAGATTTCATTTTAGTCATTATTGCCGTGTTAAATAAAAAATAAGCAATAATTTCTTATCTAGAGATTCTTAATAAGAAGAGGGGACATGCCTGTCGTCATGCCATGAGTAGGCAAGTTCACTTCTATTGTAAGTCAAAAAGAATTGTTTTGCAGGAAAAATTAATATCTATAGATAGATGGATGGATGGATGGATGGATGGATGGATGGATGGATGGATGATGGATATGGATGGATGGATAGATAGATAGATATAGATAGATGGATGGATGATGGATGGATGGATGGATGGATGGATGGATGGATGGATGGATGGATGGATAGATAGATAGATAGATAGATAGATAGATAGATAGATAGATAGATAGATAGATAGATAGATAGATAGATATCTCATTACAATCTTGCTATGAATTAATAAATTAATTATTAAGCTTTATTGTTTTCATAATTGTTCTCTGATTTTTCAGATTTTTATCCACCCCTCAACTCTGCACCTTTGTTTGTTCTTTATAGTGGAAAATGTGAAAGAGGTGCTGAAGCTGAACGTGGAGCAGAAGGGGATTCTGATGCCTGTTGGAGAGCTGACTGTGTACCTTGATGGCCTGACTGTCTCTGATCAGGAGGAGCTGGCACCGCTGACCAATGGCAGCACAGCAAACGGCACCAGTGAGCTCCCTGGTTATGTTAGGGGTGTGATATGTTACATTAAATATCCATCCTGCACCAAGAACTGCAATTCTACAGAAAAAGTTACATGATATTTCATTTTGCTCTTGTCAATTATTATGACAGCAGTTTTGAGTAGTTAGTTATATTTATCTGCTAATTAGACTGTAGAACATAGCATCACCTATTGATGTATTTGTCTGTTTTCTAGCAGTCCAACAAAAGGGTGATGTCATCATTCATGAAAACGGGGATTCCTCCTCTTCTTCAAGCGATCTGAACAGGTAATCGCTATATACCCAGTTCTACTAAAACATGTAATGGCTCTCTTGTTGTCTTGAATATATATATATATATATATATATATATATATATATACTATATATATATATGCATTTCATCAGTACCAAGTATTTCCCTCTTGAAGCAGCCTCAGTGGTGCAGATGGTCAGGTGCCTTCCAGTTCCTGCAGCCCTCCTCTCCATCATGTCCCCAGCCTGACTAATGGAGATGCAACAGCCAACTCCACCCCAGCGCACCAACCTGCAGACAGAGACCCAGACTTCAGAATGGGTGAGCTTACTTTTGCTTCCCTTCCCTAAAGGGAACTTTTAATCAGTGAATGATTTTTCGTTTTATCTACTTGATTTTTTTACAGAACCTCTCATCAAGAATCTAATTAAACATGTATATATGTTTTATCCGTTAGTTATCCCATAGGAAAGGGTGTGACAGAATAAAAACTTAGATAACACCATCACAATCAGTTGGTAAAAGGAAAATGTCATACCTAAACAATCTTAAATAACTCTTCTTGATGTGGAGGAAAAGCAGCTCTACTCGGAGCCTCTCCTGAATCACCAAGTGCCCAGTCACCCTTATGAGAAAGCTAATTTCAGCTCCTTGTATCCAGGTCCAGGACCTTTTTTTCCAGGTTTAAATAAAAAACCAGAAAATCTGATCTGAAAGAAGACCAACTTTTTAAGAAAGTCAATTCAATTCAGTTTATTTATATACTGTAGTGCCAATTCACATTAACAGCATGCTTGTAGCAACAGTGGAGAGAGGCTCGCGCACAACAGGATGAAACCTCCAGCAGAACCAGGCTCTCAGTGTGGTGGCCATCTGCTTTGAGGCCGACGCTGGGGTTCAAGGAGACAGAAGCAGAGATGCAAAAAGCAGCTGTAGAGGCTACCGTCCAGGAAACACACAAGCCAGGCAGGCGTGCTCTGAGCCAGCTCTGTCAGAGGATGAAGAGAGCACATCCAGACAGTCACAGTCAGAGAAACAGGACTACACTGGAAAACAGGCTGATCTCCAACATCTATAAATAAGGGAGTTGATGGCAACAGCACAGCCAAACAGGAACAGATGAGGTTACGTCACAGTCCGCTTCCAAAGAGATATGAATACAAACATCCTCAGTTCAACCCAAATGAAGAGAGGATACATATTCAGGCTTAGCAAGCTGCCATAGTCATAAATATAATGATACCTCATTCACTATTTGTTGCTAAGCAACACTGCTACCAGCAAGTGTTTGCTCTTCCTCAGCTTAAATTACGCATTTTGTAACATTGTCACTAAATTAAAAGTATTAGTAGTCTTTCCTCTAGATTCAGAAAAAAAAATCAAAAGTCTTAGTTGAATTTCTTAGTTTTCAGTATAGACACGTTTTTATTATAGCTTATAAAAAACAGCATTTTGCAGCAGCATGACACAAATAGCTTTGTTAATTTTATTCTAATGAGCCATTAGTTGATAATCAAGCATAAATTAATTTGTTCGCATCCCTACTTTTAAGCTCCTCTCTTGTGTTCATCTGAGACTATGCACAGCTCCCTTTCTTTCTTGACTTCTTTTTGCAAAATATCTGTTTCTGCAACAAGCCGTATTTTCATGAAAACCATTGTTTCTTTTTTATACTGGAACTGGTTGTCTTTATTAGTTCTAGCTTTGCATTTATTGCTGCAACAACCTCATGCTCTCTTTTCACTGCTGTTGTAGGAACATCTACTACATGGCATTGCTGAAAATATTGAGATAATGGTTCAATATATGTTAGCATGCATAATGGCTCTGTGATGCTAGAATTTACTGTACCTTGTTTTCGCTCTGTTGTTTTTGTTGCTTTTTGCTGCAAGCTGTTGGTTGTTGAGGTGCAAAGTAAAAACACACCTGTCAATTTTTCTGATCCATCTGCAGTGAATGGAAACTCCTCTGAGACTGTTCCCAGGCAATCTTCAGCATCTAGAAGGGAAGCACAGCCACCTGCAGGTGAAAATGAGGAGAGCGCTCTAGATGCTTCCCTGCCAATTCCTGAAACCTCCCCAGCAGGCTCCTCCCGGCCTTCTCCTGCTTCCACACCTTCGCCAGCATCGTCTGTCGCTGCTAAACCTGCCGATGGCACCGCTGCTGCTTCAACCACCTCAGCCTCTTCAACCCAGGGGGCTACCACCCTCACCGCATCCTCATCATCGTCCTCGTCCTGCCCTGAGTCAGGAGAAGCGAGTGCCTCAGGAGCTGGAGGCAGTAGTAGCAGCTCAACAACAACTGATGGGGTGAAGGCCAGGCAACAGGACCCCTAATGCTCCAGCATCAGATCCTCTTCCACCAGGGTAAAAATCCCATCTGGATGCTAAGATCGTATTCAGATCAGTGTGACATCACTGCTGCCAAGCTTTCAATAACTAGATATAGTGAACTTTTTTTTGTATATACAAGATGATAAATATGATAAAATATTCATTTGGTTCTGGTAGTCTGTGACAATATCAGAAACTCTGATCTGCATTTTGTATCTGTCACTTCGTTGCTTGCGCTGAAAGCCCTTCAAACATCTAATTTTGAAGACATTCTTTATTTTAGTATCAGCCATCATTTATAGATTCAGCTGCTCTGTGAAAAAAGTCTGAGATTTAGAAGAGTAATAAGTGAGCAATTGTGAGTTTTTGCCCTAATTGATCCGGTAGATTTGTAAAGTACGACATCTCTACACATCTTTGAACGCATTCTACGTTAAACTTGTTCATGCATGTCCCTCTAGAACAGGAGGATGTTGTCCTTTGGCTTAAGAAATTGTTGAAAATATCAGTTCCTTTGCATTGAAATAAAGCTCACCTCACTATAATCTGCACTGAACTTCTCACAGTGCAGCAGTTTTAGGAAGTACAGGCCCACATTCTTAAATTAGATTTTCCAGATAAATGGAGCTGCATGATTTTTGCCTCCAGAAAACAGTAGGTATTCTAGAACATGGTGAAAACCTCACACTTGATGACTGCAGTAGCTGCTCAGCCACTAAAGCTCTCCATGCCCAGTTCCTGAGATAATTCTCTAATAGTTTAGACATCATAATAGCCGAGCAAGAACAGGTCAAAGTTGCCTAAACAAGGCACTGTTATGCCAATGTTTTCTAGCTACTTGTGAGAAAACATATATATCCACATATTTATCTGTATGGGTAGGGTTGCATGAGCTTCTCACAGTACATTTACTTAGAGTTCAAATATGATGGTAAAACATGCTATTCAAAAGAGTATTTAAAAGAAACACCTGGAGACACCTGAAAGAAATGTGCTCTGGTTGCTGAAGAACACTGCTGCTCTTCTCTCCTGGATCACTGGTGCAACATCCTCCTGTTCTAGAGGGACATGCATGAACACTGGTGAGGAACACTCACAATGGATAACACTTCTTCTTCTGAACTTTGGTGGCTTTCATGCTTCATTATTATCCATCACTTGAGTTTTGAAGTCACTGGCCTGAGCCTCGATTCCTGCAGAGTTTCCAGTGGCTCCGCCACAGCAAACGAGAAGCCGCATGCCAATTCAATAAATGTTCTTTTGAGTATATCACGGTCTGTCTCACCTGAATTCTGGGTCCTAAGTTCTTAGCCCTCTGACAAGTAATTTATGTCAAGAAAACCTGTTTAGGTTAAGGGTGAGGAAAGGGTGAATGCCAAGTTACTCTTTCATTCAAAAAGCTAGAGTAAACTAGCACCATCTTAGCATCTCTTTAAACCAATAAAAAAACACGATTCTTTTTGATAAGAAGCAGCCCATTCCCAAATTCAAATTTCTGCTGGACGGATAAAATAAGTTAAACTTTCCCTTTTATTTTCCCTTTTGTTTGAGTTATTGGGAAACCTAAAAGCTTTAATATGCTTTAATGACCATGATAATCCCTGTGTTTCAGGTGGGAGCAGAGAAAAGATCCTCATGGGAGAACCTACTATGTAGACCACAACACCAGAGCTACTACCTGGGAGAGGCCACAGCCATTACCTACAGGGTGAGCATCTTTAAAGGCTGGGTTTATCAGACTCTGCAAGATCTCATGCGATTTAACTCTTTTTTCCTGTCATTCTGGTGCAATGTGACTAGAGTGGCTAAGGACAGCGTTTGCAGATCCCCATCTGTGCAGGACTTCACTACATTGTTCACTTCAAAATTCAAAATGAACATTTTCTTTAATTGCAATTTAGCATATTTTTTATTAATTACCGGTATACTTTTTTCAGTGCTTTGATGAATTACTAGTGATAATTAATTTGTTTCTTTAATGGAAAGGGGTATATCCAATTTCTAGCACAACTGTATGCACAATATACAGTGTTACCAAAGTAGTTTAATAGGGCTGGTTTAACTTGAAAATTGTGCAAATTAGAGTTTTTACTGTCTATTTTCCTGAAATCCGCTGATTTTTACTTTGACACAGTGTCTCTCTTTCGGTTTGACTCATGACACTGCAGCTAAATTGCTCTGTAGGACCGACCAAAATCAAACAAAGGAGTTAACTTCATTTATGCAGTAAAGCATCGGTTCCAAAACTTAATCTGAATTTACCTGAGCTTTAAAGGAAAAAAATCAAATTTATTCTGATATATTTTGAGATCCAGTAAAGAGAAAGTTGATGAATTTGAACTTGAAAGAATATGGATGAGTAGCTGGTGCATCATTACTTTCTGCTGTTTCTTTAAATCTTTGATGTCTTCCAGTCAGGTTTCCGGGCCAACCACAGTACAGAAACTGCTTTAATCAAGGATTTCAATGACATCCCTATAAATTCAGACTGTGGAAGAACTACAGTGCTGGTATTATTGGACCTTAGTGCAGTGGTTGATACTGTTGATCAAGCGACTTTATTAGAGTGTCTGGAAAACACTTTAATGGTACAGCACTGGACTTCTCTAATTCCTACCTGAAGGACAGGAACTTTAAGAGTCAGTAGGGAACTTTAAATCAGAAACCAGAAAAAATCCCATGCAGGGTTCCTCAGGGCTCCATTCTGGGGCCCCTCCTATTCAACCTTTACATTATCCCCTTGGCTCAGATTATAGCAAACAACAAGATCAGTTACTATAACTATTCAAACAACACACAGCTTTAAATCATAATGTCACCAGGTGACTATGAACCAATCAGAGCGTTGGCTAGCTGCTTAGCACAGATCAATATGTGGATGAAACATACTTTTTTACAACTAAATAAAGCAAAACTAAGATATTAATATTCAGACCAAAGGTAATAATATTCAACAACTTCAGCTACTACAGCTAGAAACCGCTGTGGCCAAAATCTTGGTGTCGTGATGGATTCAGACCTGAACCTTCAGAGCCACATATTTCCAAGCAGGAATTAGAAAACCTCATTTGTGCATTTATGTTTAGTAGAATTGATCACTACATCAGTGTCTACACAGGTTTGCTTAAAAAGTCCAGAAAGCTGCAGCTGATCCAAAAGCTTGCTGCCCAAGTTCTCACTAGAACTAAGAAAGTAGAACACATCAGCTCGGTTATGAAGTCCTTTCACTGGCTCCCTGTAGCTCAGAGAATAGACTTTAAAACTGGGGTGTTGTTAGTATATAAATCACTGAATGGATCATCAACTCAATATATCAATATCTATCCGTCAACATCCCAGACCATCAGGTCTTCTAGTTCCAGCCAACTCTGTACACCCAGAACTAGAACCAAACATGGAGAAGTTGCAGCATTTAGTTCCTATGCTCCACTGATCTGGAACAAACTTTCAGAAGACTGGAAAAGTGCTGAAAGCCTGAGTTCTCTTAAGTCAAAGTTAAAAAAACCCTACTTGTTTTGAACTGCCTTTGCCTGTTGAAGTGAAACTATTAACTGAGGTATTACTGTACAAGTCTATGATTGTGGTCTAATTGTTTTATTTGTTTTACACATGTTTTTTCATATTGATTTGCTTTTCTTCTGCTTTTTTTCCCTCTATTTTAATATCTTATTCATGTAAAGACTGAATTGTCCATGTACTGATACAAATAAACTTACCTTGCCTTTGACATTTTCACCAGTATTATTAGTTAGAATTTATTACTGATAAAATTTGTTATTTTATAATGGTTTTCTGTTATGGAATTGCAGAATTTAGTGCCACATAGCAGTTTTTGCAAACAAACACATCTTTGTACAAGAGAGCAAAGAGAAACAAAACCTTTTTTTTTTACTATATATGACCAAATTAAAATGATATAGGTAACTAAATGCTGGTGAAAGTTCTCAGTCATTTAGGTCATAGTCATTCCAAAGAAATAAAAAACAATCCACTGGACTTGGTTTCCAAGTTTGAAGACGTTTTGCTTCCCATCCAGGAAGCTTTTTCTATTCAAAATGTCAGGAATAGCGTTGAGTTTGAGGTTTTATACAGTAGCCTAACAAAAGCAAATTGAAACAGATGAAGGGGTCCCCCCATTTGGAATGGGGGTCGTTTGGCTTCTTTTGTTGCACTGCAAAACCCCATACCCATCTGGAGGGCTGGTTATACTCCTGCAGCAGTGTGTCGCAGTGAGCTTGATGCAGACATTTTTGATTTATGCCAAGTATTGAAGATTGGTCTCCGCGCCATACGCTGTGGGTCTAGATACCGGCAAGGTGGTGAGGAGGGGTGGGCGGGCGTTGTTTGTTCGACAACGGAGGGACTTGATGGCGAAAAGAGCGGGGATGCAGGTGGGAAAAGGGGTCAAAGCGCTTCTCCCCATAATCCTCCCAGCTAGCTGGTCCAACTTCATGAGCTGTTTTCCGCAATCGCTAATTTCGGGTCATAAAAACAAAACAAGCCGGCCTCCTGTCTGTGGTAACTGTTCCGCTGTCAGCTACAATTTGGGAGAGGTGGTGCTGCAGAGTGTCTGCGCGCGGGGGGGACGTCTTTTTGTTCACTGTGACACCTACGCAGATGTCCTAGTTTCGAAGTATAAATCAGCCTTAAGACTGAAAGGTCTTCCGTTAAAGGGGATTGTTGGACTGGCTGAATAGACGAGGTCCTCCACTCTCCTGTACAGGGGGTGGGGCTGCGATGATAACGGGAAGGATTAACTCAATAGCTGCATTGTAAGTTTTTAAAAGATGGAACCTAAGTCCACCCCCTCTGTTCAAGGTTGGTTTTTCTTTCTTAACATAGATGGCTTCCTTTACATTCCTCTCAAACCACCTATTTTCTTTATCCAAAATTTGAACATTCTCTGTCCTGATAAGAATGTCCTTTTTCCATAAGGTGGACAAGACTCTAGATCTAACTAAATCTTTCATATTATTTATATTCTCTGTTTTACAGTTGATGACCAATTGTTGTGTCCCATTTCCTGACATTCAAATCTCCATGTTTCCAGATGGGAACGTCGAGTAGACGATCGCAGTCGGATCTATTATGTTGACCACAACACCCGCACCACCACGTGGCAGCGCCCCACGATGGAATCTGTGCAAAACTTTGAGCAGTGGCAGAGCCAGCGCAGCCAGCTGCAGGGAGCTATGCATCAGTTCAACCAGAGATACCTCTACTCTGTAAGCAGCTTCACTCTGCTCCTGCTTCTTTAGTCTCCTCACTGGTATGAGGGTTAGGTCCTGAAGCTAAAAAAAACAGCATCATGAATTTTGATTTCAAATTTCTCATTTGAGAATTTTACTATCTGAAGAATAAAATCAGCTAAATCAGTTTATATTTGGTAAAAACTGCATTCTGGGACCTCATGTACGAGGTGTGAACATGCACAAAAAACTTCATTAGCAATATTTTAAGCACAACTCTGCATGTAGAAAATTTAATGTGTTTCCAAAGTGTGTGGGTATTCATGTAAACTTTTGACCTTCTTCTAAAATTTAATTATTAAAAAGAAATAATTAAATTGATAAAAATATTAATAATAACTAACTTAAAAATTCTAAAACTCAGCTAATTACACTTAAACATGACTTTTTCTAGCAGGAGTAGCGACTTTGATGTCTTTCACGAGTTCTGGCTTTTATAAGTTCAATCTTAATGGATAAAACTGACAAGTTTAGCTTCAAGTAATAATCAAGCACCTTAAAAAAATAACTATTGCAACCGTATGTAATCTGTACATATTCCTTTGTTTTGGTAATATAAATGCAACTTCTTCTGTGGAGCAAAGAGCATAAATTTGTTTTTGTAGAAGCACTTTATTTCCAACTAAAAAACAAAATCAGAACAGCACATATTCTTCAAACAAGTCAGGTGTAATGATTCATAGGGTGGACAAGCTGTGAACAATAAATGTCCATAAATAGCCGAAGTGTAGGGATGCATAACTGTAGGATGGTAGCTTTGGCAATGCTGGAGGACATCGCCAATGGAAGAATGGAGGGAGTGTGTGGTGAATAACTGATATTTTCAATGCCCAGCCAGTTGGGACACCATATTATGTTCTGATATTTTAAGATGTTTATTGCCCTCCCTGGTAGGGGTGGCAAATATCTTTGTTCATCAGATATTATTTGGACTGTCATATATTGCTTATGAACACACACCCTACTAGCTGTGTGTTAGAACAACAAATAAAAGAGTGATTCCAGCTCAAATCATGGTCAAACAGATCATTCTGCACATACATGGAATAAATTCACCACAACTTCCGTTCAAAATATAAGAATTTATTAACAAGAACCATTCAGCTCCAAGTCATACATATGTCAGTTAAAAACTCTTAATTAAAACTAGCGAAACTCAACTAAACCAAAGAGGAAGGGGAAACATGGTTGAAAACAATATTACAGTTTAAGATTGATCTTGTGTTTAAAAACCAACATTTATTTGGAAGATAATTTTGCCAATTGATGAATTTTTCGTTTATTTTTTCGATTAATCAATTAATAATTGGATAGAAAAAGGTGCAAGAATTTAAATCAATTAAGATTAAGATCAAACCAGTTCGAGGAGATCAGAATAGAGCATATTTACTGACAAGTAAGGCACCTTCACTTTCATTGCAAATTATTTTCTTGATTTTTGTTTTTTGGACAATTTTAGTAATCTTTACTACCCTGGGTGAGCTGTTCTTTCAGTTAATTGCATGATTTAGATTCAATATTCTCCAGATAACTATATTTTTCTTTCAATAATTAATTAATCACAATTAGTCCATAATTCTTTTAACCCTATTTCTTGGTATTTGTAATGATTTAAGTATTATGCACTGAATGAGGCAGGTGAAAATACACGTGGAGCTGCTGGCAGTTTCATTTCAAACTGGGATATAATTAGGTAAAGTGTGGAATGACAAGTGTATGAACAGTCTTATACATCTGCATTTATTCAGAGCAGTATATTGAATTTCTCCCAAAGCTAATTTTCCGTATGAAACCTATTCACGCTTTTGTACAAGAGGCCCCTGATATCTATTTTCATACTACAGAGCATGTCCAGAGGGGTCATAGTGCTTGAAGTCTTTTTGGTGTATTGATATTGATTTGTTTCAGCCTGAATTAAAACCCCAGATTAAAACTCTGTCAACTCCCTGTGAATATGGGATTACTGCAGTTTTAAAACATTGTGGTAAGATGAAAATGTATAGGTCAAATCAACTTATTCTTTTTTTCTTTTGTCTTCTCATAAGAGGTGAAATGACCAAGTTAAACCACCTAGTAGACACAGATTCTCTATTTCTAAACACCTCTAGATTTTTTTTTTTTATCTTTTTGTTTTTTTTTAAAAGATTTTGATGCAGACTGTTAATTTTTAGGCATCTATGATGTCTGCTGAGAACGATCCTCTTGGCCCTCTACCTCCTGCCTGGGGTAAGTTCATCATCTCTCTGCATTATGTTCTAGTGGTGAAAGAATACCAATGAAATAAACACAAATAACTGAACCACTGTTAGCAACTGAAATAGCTGCTTTTCATTTTGTCCAATAAGACCGTAACACTTTAGCTTCCTTTTAAAGGGAGTGTAATTTATAATGCGCTTCCTATGCTGTATTATTCTGCATCAAACCGCCTGCTGTGGATCTGTAATCTAACCTTCATGTCTTTGCGTTTGATAAATACCTGTAGAGAGGCGTGTGGACTCTAATGACAGAGTTTACTTTGTGAACCACAACACCAAGACGACACAGTGGGAAGACCCAAGAACCCAAGGGTGAGTACTCTACATTTATTGGTATGAGGAAGCAAATGGGATGCAGTCTTCTTTCTATAACACCAAAAAGGAGGACATTGTGCGGCATATCAATAAATTACTAAGGTGTACATAAGAATAGGGTAAAGTCACATTTATAGTACAATTCTTATTTGTTTAAAGAGGATGCTTGTGTAGCTGAATAGAACAAAATATTAAAGAAATGTAAAAAAGATTTGGTTCCCAGCATTTGTATTTATTTGATACCTTGTGGTGTTTAACAAGTGACCACCAAGATGAATCTTTAAAGTGCAGAATACCACAAAGCATAAGATGTGTGGACTTAAGCGTTAAAAAAATATTTTTAACAAGAAACATTCATAATAATAAAATAGCCTAAAATATTTTTTTAAACAACAAAAGACCATTTTAGAAAACACATTCCAACTGCTCTAAAAGTATGGCTTTTATTTTTAAGAGCCTCCAGTCTTTTGGGAACTTATCTTAGAAACGCTATACCCACATTATTGTTACTTGCAGCTTGAACCTGTCTTTATGGTCATCACTTTAGCTATGGGCGAATCACTAAAATCCACTTTCAGTCAGTCACATTTTGATCTCTACACTTCCGTAGGACTAGTGATGTTTTATAGTATAGTCCACCTTGCAGTGCTGCAGAAGTTGTTTTAGCATCCAGGGGCGATAAAACTTAATGTAAAAAAGCCAACATTGAAGAGTTATCTGCTGCACGTTTATTACTTTTATGTTAATCCGTACTTGCACGCCATTCAATTGTAGCTTTTCCTCGACTGCTTCACGCTCACATCGCATCGACAAAGTGTGCAGAAACCATGGAATGAATCTCTACTACCTTTTGGTCATAAATTCACACTCTTTTGTCCATTCTGGGTTAAGTGACGTCCTTTGTTTTGACATGACGCTAACTTTCTTTCAATGTACTTAGCATCAGTAATTCTGATCCTTGTTTACTTTTGTAACCAATAACAAGCAGATCTTTATCTGACACGCCGCCACTCTTAGCCAATCATCTGTTAGATCAGATAGTCGATGCATTTTTGATGGTTGGATATTGTGCTGCAGCCCAGCAAAAAATAAATAAATAAAAATCTGCTCTACAAGCCTAGTGCCTCATAAAGGACGACAAATACACGTCCGGCTGGACTACGGCGCCAGGCGCCGGAATAGTGCAATGAAATTCCAGACTGTCCGCCCTAAAGCCGGACATATGGCCACCGTAGTCATGGAGTAAAAACAGAAAATGGAACGGCTTGCCTTGTGCAACTTGATCTGTGTATTTACTTTCTCATATCTGTATGTAGATTGCATTTTTTCTATGAGTAAAATTAATGTTTGGTTTTACTACTTTGCTTTATTTGGTATCTTTGTGGTTTTACTCTTAGTTTTGTCAAAGGCTTGCCCTGCAGCACTTAAACTATTGAAAGAAATCTGTTCAAATGTTATTGCACTCAGAATAAACAGAACATTGAGAAACTTTTGAGAGTAGTTTAAAATATGTATGCAAAAACCTGAGCAAGGACTGTTGACTAGCAGCATGAAGTCAAATGTATTTTTGGTGCAACAGTCTTGATAGACTTATGTTGCTACAATCTTGGCATGGGGGTTCATTTTTGAAGCTTGACCAGCAATGTACCCCATGTTACCTATATGTGAGGGGAAGTAGCTGGTATCCCAACTAACTTAGTTGCCATAAAGCAGCCCGACAGGCTTGTGAACTGCTCACCTCAATCCTCATATACATTCAGGGCCTTCTCTGTTTGACAGTCTAAAACTAAAATTGGTAACTGGTGC
Organism: Cyprinodon brontotheroides; assembly: GCA_018398635.1. Lineage (NCBI taxonomy): Eukaryota > Metazoa > Chordata > Actinopteri > Cyprinodontiformes > Cyprinodontidae > Cyprinodon > Cyprinodon brontotheroides. The sequence goes on along the minus strand of JAGKQL010000011.1, from coordinate 2,689,616 downwards.
TTAGATTTTCAGGATTTTTTACTCTAATCATTTTTTACTCTGACCTAGTAGATGTCTTTGTATTCTCTTCACACTGACAGAACATTGAGTGTTTTGTCTCTTTTATTGTAAATCAAAATGACAAGGAAAGGGAAACATTAGATCTCACATTGCATATGACAATAAAAAAACACATTATTAATTAAATAAAGAGAGTAGTACAATATTTTACAAGTGACATGATGTGTATTCATTCTGAGTTTCATAGGAATAAATCACTGTACAGGTATTATTAATATTATTATCAAATAGTTTAACCAAATTACCTTGTATCATGTTATTGAGCTTGATCAAAATGCAATGCTGGAGGTCTGGACAGAACCAATCAACTGAATGCATTCTTCAATAGTTTCAGGATCATGTTCTTTGATTTCTGCAGTTCATTTAATATAATTCAGCCTGACTTAACTCCAGAAGACTCAGGTGGATGCATCACTTGGATCAAAGATAACCTGACAAACAGTTTCTTAGACTAAAGGGTCATCTGTCTAACTATTCAGCAGCACAGGAGCACCACAGCGGTTGGTACTCTCACTATTCCATTTTACTGTGTTCACCAGACAGAGTCTTGTCATCTGCAGAAATACTCAAATGACTCTGCAGTCATTGGGTTCATCAAAGATGGACAAGAAGCTGAGTACAGAAAGCTGGTGAACCGCTTTGTTTCATGGTGTGGAAACAATAATCTGATCCTGAATGTCAACAAAACAAGGGAGATGATTGGAGATTTCAGAAGAAACAGGAACAAGATGAATCCTGCTAATCTCATGGGCCAAACCTGGAGGTGGTGGAGGAGTATAAATACCTTGGTGTTCACCTGGACAACAACCTCGACTGGAGACGCAACTGGGAAACAGTCTACAAGAAGTGACAGAGCAGACTGTACTTACTTTCTGAGCAAGCTTAGGTCTTTAAGTCACCAACTACTTTATATTTAATATTTCAATGTTTCTTCAGGTTGTCTTTGCCCGATGTTCGGGTTCCCCTGAGGACTACCAAGCTAGGAACAATCCACAGCAACACCCAAGAATTTTTACTCTTCATTCCTGCTCTATCTGCACCAGAGTCCTTCATAGGTCTGATTTTTCGAACCAGCATCCACCTGCACCCTTGTGGCTCAAAACCTAACACCTGTTTTACTCTCAGTCATCCCCCCTTTAGCACAACCCAACCCCTGATCACAGCGATATATGCAACCACTCATTTTCATTAAGTGCTTTAAGTCACAAACCGCTTTATCTTTTTCAGTTGCTCATAATACTGTCTGCACAACAGAGGTGTTAGGTTTATTCCTTATTAATGATGTGTACTAGTAATCTGCAGGCCAGATTAGATGGAGTGGACGTCCTTCCTTCACATGCTGGATCACATTGTGTTTACAGAGGCCATCTAATGAGGACAGGCTTTTTGTCTGTAGAACAAACACAGGATAAGGATACATCCTGGAGCCAGACTGATAAAGGAGAGCTATCTGTAATCCTGAGGCACGAAGGTCAGGGCATAGATGGCATGTCAGTTTCTGACACAAACAGTTAAGCATCCACCTGATGCAACACATAGACTCATGAGGTATAAGACTTACAGCCTCCTCCTATAAGCAGGAGATGACCTCTTTGGGGGCTCGTGTTGCCGGATGCCAACGCTTGCTGACGTTTTCAGCCCACAGTTGTGCCGACTCCAAGCTATTTCTCTGTCCTGTAACAATCTGAACAGAAATAAACTCTGTTAATTTTTACTCCTGTTTTTATAGTCATTTTTATATAGTTTTATACAGTTTTGAGTTAAGAATAATTATACAAAGCTGCTTGCTCCAAGGAAAAGAACCAGAAGTTCAGAGGTGTTATCGCCTTCAGGGGGACATAACTTCCTATTTTAACAGAGATAAAGGCATCTTGCCCAATTCTTCCATGCCACTGCGTTCACAGATGCCTGCTGGTAAATTAGCCGGATGCAAAAGGGCTTTTTCTACTCACCGTCAAATGTCAGTGTTTCTTTTAGTAGCTATGGTGTTTACACTGCAAAAACCATCTAAAATGAGAAAAAAATGTCTTAAATTAAGTGTATTTACCATTAATTTGAGTAGGTAAATAAGATAATTTGCCAATGGAATGAGTATTTTTAGTCTTAAAATAAGATAATTAGATAATTTTCACTTGAAATGCATTTGTGTTTTCTTATTTTAAATGTAAATTGTCTTGTTCCATTGGCAAAGTGTCTGAATTACCTCCTCAATTCAAGAAAAAATGCACATAATGCAAGAAGATTTCAATTTTTTGCAGTGTACTCACTGATGTTTGGGCCTAGCTCTTATGTTTGGTGCAGAAAAATAATATCCTCCACAGTCATCCTGCTTGAGTGTCTAAATCAGTGTTGGGTCCCTGGTTGCATACTTAAAAATAACATTTAGGTTAACACAAAGGGTTAAAAATGAGTTGAAATTAATAGAAGTCAAGGAAAAGTCCCAAAAACATGCAGTTAAATTAGAATGTATGTATCTGTGTCTGTTTAGGCTACAGAATGAGGATCCTCTACCTGAAGGTTGGGAAATCCGGTACACAAGAGAAGGAGTTCGCTACTTTGTGGATCATAACACCCGGACCACCACTTTCAGTGACCCACGTACCGGAAAGTCTTCTGTGTAAGAGACGCTTGTTCTGCTCTGCTGACCTATTGTGTGTCACCTGGCCTGAACTGGATCAGTGTGTTTCTCAAAGACAAACTAAAGTTAATTTTCAGCATGTCTTGTATTAAAAAAACAAAAAAAAAAACACTTTTCTTTCTAAAGTGAAGCAAACATTTATCTTTTGAAATGTGTTTTTCTGGTCAGCACCAAAGGTCCACAGATCGCATATGAACGCAGCTTTAGGTGGAAGCTCGCTCACTTCCGCTACCTTTGCCAGGTTAGTGGTTTCTTTGTTTGATCTCCCTTTCAGAGCTGCTTTCCCTCTGCTTCTCCCCTGATGCTCATTTCTTGTCTTTCAGTCTAATGCCCTCCCGAGTCACGTAAAGATCAACGTCTCCAGACAGGCGCTGTTTGAGGACTCCTTCCAGCAGGTAGAAGCTTTAATCTGTTGCTGCTCTGCTGTTCAAACCTCAGTTGATCTACATTGATTACTCCATCATTTGTAGCATGTTTATTTTTTCTCACCTTTCTCTTCATATTTGTGTCTAAACTTAGTGAAAGTAATTTATTCAATCTTGTGTGTCTGTTTCGCACCTTGTCAGATTATGAAGCTGAAACCATACGACTTGAGGAGGAGGCTGTATGTGATTTTCGGAGGCGAGGAGGGTCTGGACTATGGTGGCTTAGCCCGGTAATAAAAACTAGATCCTTGTACTTAAAAATGGTTCCAAAAATTAACTGTTTTTGTTTGTATTTTTGCCAAAACACCAACATTGTTTTCTCTCTCCTGTGTTTTCTCCTCTGTTCTCCCTCCAAACTTAACAGGGAGTGGTTTTTTCTCTTGTCCCATGAAGTGCTGAACCCCATGTACTGTCTGTTTGAGTACGCCGGCAAGAGCAACTACTGTCTGCAGATCAACCCGGCATCGACCATCAACCCAGATCACCTCTCCTACTTCTGCTTCATAGGCCGCTTCATTGCAATGGTACATCCAGAAGTTGATTCCGGAACTACTCAGGCTCGTTATTATTTGTTTGCTCTGGTCAGATCAGAAAAACTGGTGATGTTGATCTTTGTTGTTATTTCGGCAGGCCCTTTTCCATGGGAAGTTCATTGACACTGGCTTCTCTTTGCCTTTCTACAAACGAATGTTGAACAAGAAGCTCATCCTTAAAGACCTGGAGTCTACTGACCCTGAGTTTTACAACTCACTCATATGGATTAGGTAAGCTTAATGTGTCCTCTAGCTTTGGTCAGTGTCAGCAGGACTAATGTTGTCAGGGGTCAAAAGTAAAGAAGAAACTTTGGTCCAACCTGTTTTTCCATTTAGTTTTTTTTTATTCATAAAGGTTTGATTAAACAATGCAATAATGACACCAAACCTAAATTTGAGGCCTAGGTTTTATTTTCCCCGTCTAGATATGTAAAAAGATAATGGAGCAGAGTTCAAAGGTTGAAGGTCTGTGATGACTGGGATTGAGCATGATTGCTGGTTGCATTTGCTAACAAGCAAAGCAAAATGGCACTTTACACCTGCATTTAGCTTCAACCTGAATTGGTATTAATCCCTTTCATTTAAGTACAGAGAGCGCCCCAACTTTAGAAGAAATTTAAAATTTGAAGTTAAACTTTTCCTTGACAGTGTCGTTTCTAAGTCACCAATTTAGTGCTACTTGGTCCCAATGTCATTTCCCATTGGGAACCTACTAGCACTAAGTTGCTAACTGGTTAGCAATGTGCTTCCAGGACACCGGCCACAACCAAACACATTCACTTTATTCACTCGTGTAAAATCGTGCACCATTCGGCAGAATTCAGAAATGCAACAGTTGGATCAGCCGCTTCGCTACAACTTTAAATCCTCAGCACCATTTACTGCAACTCAGTTCCACTTAACTTTACATGGAAGTAGTGATGTTTTGCTTTTGTGGACAGAAGAAAAAACAGATTTACATCATTGTTCCATTGTATATTATTATGTTAGTGGGTTTTTTTTATGAAACAGATCCTGAATTAACTAAAACAAAAAATAATGAAGTATAAAAAAGGCTCTGGTCTCCCTCCAGAAGGGGAGCCATGGATTAAGACGAAGAAAAGAAGAAAACATTCCCTTAGGAAACAGAACTTACTGGTCGAAGATGAGTTAGGTGGGGTTTAATCATGTTGGCCATACCTTGACCTTTGCATAATATAATATATCATCAGTGTCGCTTTAAGAACCACATTCAAATACCGCCCTACAAACAGATGATCAAGTACACTCTTCTGTGGATTCTTCTTCGCTAATATTAGGAACCGATTCTATATCTATTTCTTGTCTTCGGACTTGACATTAAAACTAGGATTGAAAATAACAAATTTTTAAAGAATGCAGGAGAACTGAAAGATTAGAACCAGTTCTGGCCAATAATGGATTCACGGTAGCAGCCCTTTGGCTAACACTAGCTGACATGAAAATCTAAGTACAACTTGCCAGATTGCAGAAATACATTGTCATGATTTTACTAAAGTTCAGACCCAAATGCTGAAGACCAAACAGGGAGACCAGGAGAAAAGGTTTAACAGGTTTTTTTGAAGGGATAATGCTGAGAGAAGTGTTGCTCTGAACACTGCTCAACCAGAACTGAAAAGTGAGGGGAAGACACAGCGATTAGTTCAGGCTCAGTGGGAAATTTTATTCGTGAACTTGGAGAAGAGGATTTGGTTGCTGACTCACGTTTCCAGACAAGGTGTTGAATCTTTGACTCCAGTCTGTATGCTGTTGTTTCAGTTTTTGTCTGATTCGTGGAGGGCGGAACAGGGTTTACCCAGGATGCGGTTGTTTGTAGGTGAACGGAGAAGCTGCTCAGATTTCCTGCGGTACTTGAACGGGTCGTAGTGGAGATGAATCCCTTTCTCAGTACAAAGCTCAAACGATTTCTTGGAGAAAGTGGGTCCAAACCTCCTGTTTGTAACCCCAGCTCAGCTTGAAGCTCTGTTGATCCTTCCAGGGAGAGAAGGTCCTAAAATCCAGTTAGCAGGAAGACTTCCTGCCGAGAGGCAAAGACAAAAATCAATGTTAAAACTCAGGTTGACAAGAACTCAGTTTGACTCAGCAAAACTCAGCTTGGCTAGAGTACCCAAAACTGGCAAAATACTCTGGCGAAGATTCGAGGTAGGGGCAGTCAGCAGCTTAAGAACACTCGTTGGCGAGGAAACCATCAGCAGGTGTGTGAAGGGGGGACCAGAACCAGGCGCCTCCTGGTGGAGGAAGGGGGACAAACACAGAACACAAACACACAGACAGGACTCCTGACATACATTAAAACCTCTCTCTGTTACTGATCTAATAACTGACCTTTTAAGTCCTTAAAGGGTCCTTGAATTGGTGTTTCTACCCTGTGTAATTTTATTTTTCCTTTCATAGAGCATAACTGAGTAGAAAAGAATAGAAATCGGAAGCAAGTATTGAATAATTTAGTGCACAAGCTTGATTACATCCTAATTTTATGCAGCACCACTTCATGCAGCCTATAGAGGGGATTCCGAGCACTAAGACTGATCAGAGCTTCTATCCTACAACATTTAGATGCGTCTGCAGAGCTGAATGAAAGAATGAATGCTGATGCTCAGGGTGTCATGGATCAGGAATGTTTTTAAACATTGCAAGCTTATATTGCACCGAAAAGGGAGGCAGAGAATAACTTGTGTTTCTACACTGTAAACCTGCAGCAGCAACTCTGCCTCTTCTCTCCTCAGGGACAACAACATAGAGGAATGTGGGCTGGAGATGTACTTCTCTGTGGACATGGAGATCTTGGGGAAGATCTCTTCACACGACCTGAAACCTGACGGCTCTGAAGTTCTGGTCACTGACGAAAACAAGGAGGAGTACATCAGGTGATTTTCTGATACCAGCAGAACTGTAGAAGCTGTTAGCGCTGTGAGGAGCCTAACATGTTCTGGGTGGTTTGCAGTCTGATGGCAGAGTGGAGGTTTTCCCGTGGGGTCGAAGGTCAAACCAAAGCTTTCCTGGACGGCTTCAATGAGGTGGTTCCACTTCAGTGGTTGCAGTACTTTGATGAAAAGGAGCTGGAGGTGAGCAGAACCACTTCGTTCAGAACCAGCTTAGACTTTAGTGCATCTTTACTGGATTAGTTTTCTGAGGCTGTTTGTTTTGTATGTGTGATGCAGGTGATGCTGTGCGGCATGCAGGAGGTTGACCTTCAGGACTGGCAGAGGAACACGGTGTATCGTCACTACACCAGGAACAGCAAACAGATCATGTGGTTCTGGCAGGTACTGTTGCTTTGGGTCAGATTCCGCCGCAGCATCGTCCATTAGCGTCAGTCACTGATGGTCGTTTGCTGCCACTTTGCCATTCTTGCCAACGCTCCTGATTTGTATGGAAGACTTATGATTTTTTTATGTTATCTCCCGCTGAGCTATCAGTCTCCTGCTAAGCTCCCAATTTTCGGTGAGGGAAAAAAGTAAACTTGTAATGGATATATATGTCACAATATCTGACAACCCTTTACAGCCTGCCGAAACAGAATGCGTTTTTTTTATTTAGTTTTTACAGCATTAGTTGTCTTTTTTTCGACAGTACACTCATAAGAAAGGGGGTATGAAAGAGAGGAAGACACATGCGGCAAAGGACCACAGGTCGGATTCGTACCCGGATCAGTCGCATCAAGGATTAAGGCCTCCGTACATAGGTCGTATACACTAAACGCCGTTTCACCGGCTGCACTTCAAGATTGTTGATGTTTTCTTTTTTCCCTGGTGCATAAGCGCAAGAACCAAGTAATCCTTTAGGTGCTTATGTGTTAGAGTGCATCTGCCTTATCATTTACTGTAGTCTTCCGGTATTCATTTTAACAATTAAAACAGCTTTTCTTTTCATTGTCCTTAAAGATTATTAATGGAATGTCAAAGAAACAAAATCTTCAGAATAATGTTCTTTCATCAGGTTTAAAATACAAGGCAAATATTTACCATTTGGGCCAAAACACATCTGTAAAAATCTGATTCTCACAATCCAATTTTAGAAAATGTATTTTGCTCCCTGACAGCTGGTGAAAGAAGTGGACAATGAGGTGCGGCTGCGGCTCATGCAGTTTGTGATGGGGACCTGTCGGCTCCCTTTGGGCGGCTTTGCTGAACTTATGGGTCAGTGACAGAATCAGATACACCAGGAGGAGCTGGCTAACACCTGAAAGCTTACACTTAATGATTTCATCTTGCATTGCAGGAAGTAACGGACCTCAGAAGTTCTGCATTGCGAAAGTGGGGAAGGAGACATGGCTTCCCCGTAGCCACACATGGTCAGAACCAATCAGATTCCTGCTGATGATTTATAGTGAAAAGCCTTTAAACTGTGGTTTTCTGTCAGTTTTATTGAACACTTAGAATTATCTGTTTTTTTTTTGGTCCTTTTACGGTTTTAATTTTGATAATACTACACCCTTTATTACTACCAGTGTTGCCCCTTGCTCACACTGGCCTCCGGTGCGGTTACCGAGCCGGGACGGAGACCGCAACTCCCCGCAGACACCCCTCTCACACCGCCCTTTTGACTACGGTGCGGTGCGGCTCTGCGGCAACAGGTCCGGAGATATAACTCGCGAGAACAGAAGTTCACTTGAGTTCACGTGACTTTACGCGATAACACGGCCCAAATAAGGATATTTGCGAGAGCTTGTTGCCATTTTTGTTCCCATTTTTCAGCAATCATAGAAATTGTTGGGAGGATACTAATGGGTCGATATTTGGCCTTATCAGTGTTATTGCCAGACTTCCATGCTGATGGCGTTGAGACCATACACAGCCTTTACCTTTGTGAGTTTGTGAGCGTTAAATCATCGAAGACACTTATCCCTCTATTATAACCTTGATCCTAAAGATAGAAGAAGCATCATAAAATACTGTCAGTTTGAATAAATTGTTGATTTATCTCTCAACAAAAGAGTCAATAAAATATTCATTTGTTTCGCAGCTATGATGAGAGAACAATGGTCTCATTTATTTAGATATCAATTTTATTAGTAAGGTCTTTTTAATTATGTTCAGTTTATTCATATAACGCCAATTCCCAACACAGGTCATCTCAAGGCACTTTACAGAGACAATTCAACCTTTGCACGACACTTTTTCAACACTTTTTTCCTCCAAATCTGAAAAGCTGGCTAAATTTGATTCCACAAAGAATTTACTTCAGAGCTGTAAACAAGATTTTTTTTTTGTTAAAACTAAAATGCATATATCCATTCCTTCCATATAGCAATTGTCACTGTGTTGTTTTGCAGGTTAAAATATAATTTAAATAAAATTTATTTAAGATTTGAATGCAAGAGTAATTATAGCTACTAAAGCGAATTTGCTGATATTTATGGCTGCTATAGAAAAAAAGCTCACTCACATCCTCTTTCTAATCTCTCTTTCAGTTTCAACCGTCTGGACTTGCCTCCCTATAAAAGCTATGAGCAGCTGAAGGAGAAGCTCATCTACGCCATCGAGGAAACTGATGGATTTGGCCAAGAATAGAGCGTTAAAGCCTCTGTGGCTCCCCGTCTGCTGAAAAAATATAATCAGTTTTTTTCCATTATCTTTAAGCTTGTTTAAATGTTTGTTATTCAGAAGAAGTATAGTATAGTATAGTATAGTATAGTATAGTATAGTATAGTATAGTCAGAGGCGCACCTTGTCAACAGGCCAACCAAGCCACTGCTTGGAGCCCCGAGCCGCTGGGGGGCCCCCGGGAGCCAGCTACTGTACACCCGGGTAGATAAACAGCAACAGGCAAGCATGAAGTGACAACGCTATAGTGACTGAGGAGATGCACAACTGCATATAAAAATTCCGATTGGATGGAATGTTGATTGACATTGGCTTTGCTCAGTCAAAATCCAGCCCAGCCCAGGTGGATAACTTCCCTTAATGAAAATGAATGTAGCCTAGTGAATGGGTGACATTGTAGGCCTATTGTTCAGTAAATTGGAAAGCAGTTCAGTAACTAAGCTGAAGGAAAATGAAGAGGAGCTATCCATCTGGTAGCGAGAAGAAGAACAAGAAAAAAGATGAAGAAGCAAAAGAAAGAAAGACAGTGGTAAGTGGAGCAGATAATGATTTAAGCATAACGTTAACACTAAATGACTGCTGTCGTTGAAGCCAGATGCACTACTTTGATGTCTTCTAACGGGGAGACAGCAGCTATAGCGTTAAGTGAATGCTATGATAGCAGATAGTTTCTGCCTCTCCAAGAGAGATGCTTGATTACATTTACAAGGAACAGATTCGGGATCTTTATGGAAATCTCAGCATTGCGCCCTCATCACAGATCTGCTGTTAACTCTCCCGGGGCACTGTTTGCCTCTGGAGAGAGAAGTTTCTCCTCTTTAAAGCTGTGTGATAAAAACCTGAGGTCCGAAAACCATGTCTCAAGAGAGACTTTCAGGACTGGCGCTTATTTCCATAGAGGTATAATTGATGCGAAGGTCTTTGGATCTGGATCGACTTATGTCTTCATTTGCACAAGCCAAGGCCGTGTAAAGTTGGCAAATTCTACCAGGAAAACAGTACTAGGGGACAGCCCACAACCAATTTCACTGCACACTTACTATAACTACTTTTGCTATATTTTGTACAAAGTTTATATTGGGTTTTTACTAAGTAATTTACTGTTTTTTTATTTTTATACAACACATTTTACTGTTTTTTTTATTTTAGTATACATTTTATTTTTAATTTATTAATTTATTCTTTACTTTTTATATTTTTTCAAAATATAACAAGGTTGTTCATGTTTTGAACATTTGGAATACAAAAGGTTTTATTTAATAGAGATTTTAGTCGTTGGTGTCCAGATTATTTATAGCCTAACATAATGGTGATGAACACTGGGTCGGTAGGGCCCCCTAGGATTTTTTGCTTGGGGCCCCCACAGACTCTAGAATCGCCTCTGAGTATAGTATAGTATAGTAATAGCATAGCAGGGGTTGACGTTAATGTATTTATACCTACTTGCCCTTCGGGCAAGACGACTTTCACATTTCATATGCCCAGAAACAGTTTTTACTTGCCCAGTATAATGTTTAATAAATATAGTTCCTAATATTCATTTTTGTATATATACCAATGAAACCTTGTTTGTTTTAAATGTTTTTTTTGTAATTCGTATATTTTTTTAAAGTTAGCAGGTTCCTGGTAGTATTGTGTATATACATCGTCAGGAAGAATGTGAGAGGAGAACTGAAGCCTACATTACCCGTGTTAACATATACTTTTTTCAATCCTTCCACTGCTCTCATTTCTTTTTTCTAACTAAACTTTGCTTAAGCTTTGTGTGCCTTGGAAAAATAGAAATTGTAATGTTAAAAATCTACTAAAACTTTGACAGGTTAAAAACTTAGGATAAATCACAAGACAGAGTCAATGTCACAAAAGAATAACTTTTATTTTAGAGTCACGGTATGTTTTTTATAAGATAATACTATTAATATAATGTGACTTTTCAACCAGAGAATCATTATACAGTTATTTTATACAGAGTTTATTTATGTAACACTTAATTTCAGAATTCCCTGACTTTTAACTGATGACTGAGGATTAGTTTCCTGACAAAAATAAATGCGGCAACAAGACAATATGTAATAACATAACCGATTTAAAATGTTTAGCTCTATAACATTTAAATGCACCTCATCCAATGTCTAAGAAGAAACAAGTGTAATGAAAATTTTTTTGCAATGTGTATTGATCCATCACTGTGAAAGATTTACCATATGATGATGGCGCTTTCTAGCGTTTGTGGTTTTGGTAACTGCATCAAAATTACAGCTTAAAGGTGGACAAAATCATCTGGCTGAGGAAGAAAATCACCAGGCTTTTCAAATCGCGAGTAATGGCAGTACAAACAAAAGCAAAATAAAGCCAGCTTTGCAGCAGCTTCCTGTAGTGCGTTCTCGCTTCGAGATAATGCGGTGATTTTTTCCCCACAAGAAATGGTATTTTGAGTGATAAATAATTTGCGTCATTGCACTTTCCCGATTGGGCAAATGCAATGAGGCCCGATTTCTCCCAACAATATTAAAACGCTACTTGCCGGGGAATCGACCAGGTTTAACATCCCGGTCCCTGTATAGTATAGTATAGTATATTGTAGTATAGTATAGTATATGGTATTATGAGCGGCTGTTATGGTATAGTATAGTATGGTATGGTATGGTATAGTATGGTATAGTATAGTATAGTATAATTGTATAGTATGTTTATGATAAACACATGAAAGTAAAAATATATAATTAACAAAGGTAGGAAAAACATTCAAAACGGATTATACTTCTTGTTTGTACAGCATTGCTTGAGGGTTTGAAAATGGGTTCCTGACAAGAAGTCAATTCTGTTTTGGGGATGGAATGAAAAAATTCTGGAATGGCTGGATTAGATGATCACTGTGACCTCTGCCGTCTTTCAGCATGGATTCCTGCATCTCCAAATCAGGTCTTATGGCCCTGAAGTTTTCTCCTCCCTCATTGCTTTCATTCATTGTATGACATGTTTAAAACTCTGGCGTTAGACCTCCAGAGGCTAGGCAGCTTCTGGACACAGACATACAGTACATTTTAAACCTGGCTGATTTCTCATGTGACGTGATCTTAAAAAGATTCTGTCTCCAGCTGTGGTGTGGATTCACTGTGCAATATGTTATATATGACTACCATGCACTCTCACTCACCACCACCTATAGTGATTAGTGTATCTTATTACTGTGTCAATATCTGCCAACAACTGGCTCACAACTCAAGTCAAACTGTTCTAAAAGATATATGTTTTTAATATCCACACCCCTTGAGTTGTTGCTTATTTTGTTACATTCTGAACAACAAACTTTCTGCACTTAAAATGAAGGATAAGTTTTTTTTTAAGGGGTCATAGGAATAATCATATAGGGTTCTTGGTGCTGGTCCTTAAAGGAGGGAGGTAGTACACACACAAAACATGTGATTAGCCTTCATTTTCTACCTCACCCCCATTGCTGAACACTCTGGAGTGCGATATCTCAATGCATCTGGAAATCTGGGTGGGGAGGCTGCTTGCTGTCTGCTGACTTTGACATTCAAATAATGAGTGCCCGAGGCAGAAAGGTCCATAAAGTCCACAAAAAGCGTGTCAATATTCCTCCCATACTGCTGGGTCCAATGTATTCCAAGTGTCTGAGTGGGTGGCGTCCATAATTTACTGAAGCAGAGTCATTTAGAATGTTTTTAGAGCATAAACAGAAGTGTATAGGATTTCCTAAGCGCGTTCAGGAGTCTACGAGGAAGCCGGCAGACCAAACCAGGCGGCATTCAGCGGCGTCTGCTCTGCGGGGAAGTATAATGCTGCTTAGCGTGAGAAGAATTTTATGTGCTCAGTTTCTACCTGCAAAGAAACGAAGAAAACCCTCACTGTAGGACTTCGGTATTGAGGGAAGTAGCATGTGAGCTGTTTTGCCAAAAAAGGTCGGAGACCAAACAGCAAAGACAGAAGAACGAAGCAGATAAGGCATGGAGGATGTGAACACTAAAGGTTTAAAGCAGAGTTGGCAATAAAAAGATGCACCAAGCTCATCAGAAAACAAAAAAAATCTCTTCACAAAAACAAACCCACCGATGTCCTACACACTGATTTGTGTTAAACCAAGATTTAGTTGAGTGATGCGAATTGAAGCCCATATTTTACATCACAATCGCTGCTAATTTATTAGACAAAAAAAATAATCCTCCAAAGCTTTAAGAATTGACAGACCACAGGTCTAAAAAACATCCCATCCAGACTGCTTCCTGGTGAACCAGTCACCAACACAAGCCAAGAGGCGGACGTATGGCATTACGGCGGCCATGTTAGCTGACCATCTGTGGCTTCTGGCTCTTCAATCATCAGGTAATGAGGGGGTTTAAGGCCTGGGGCAGGTCAGGTTATGCACTTTATGGGTGAATGACGAAGCTTAACGTCTGCTCTCGATGTTTTTACAAGATGGAAGACGTCCCTTTTGATCACTACAAGCTTCTGATTTGCTTACCAGGTTTAAATATGCAATATGTACCTGTTTTCATGCTGAGTAATTCAGGGCCTTGAAAGGTTGTGCTTCTCAGTTTCACTTGGCTTTTGGTTGATTTTAGCACATGAAACATATCGATCTCTTCTGTACCTTTAAAAGTTAATTTTCGAATGGACGGTTGACTATATCAGAATGTTTTGTAATGGACAGCCGATCGACAATCGCTTTTGTAATACGCCAAATCTCAGTTTATGCCTATACGCCAGTGGGCTCGGCTTAAAATTTACTGATTAGCCACGCCAATCGCATTTGGGCGGTCACCAAACAGTGCAGAGATTTGAAAAGAATACGCTAGACACTGTTACACGTGACGCTTAGGAGGTTAAAAAAAAAAAAAATAAGTAAATATGCACTCACGGCGCAACATATTCAGGTACATATTCCAACGGCTTCGTTAACAACTTAAATTTAAGCAGCCAATCACGCTGGCGGCAACTCAGTGCATTGAGGCATGCGGACATGGTTAAGAACAATCTCTACCGCAGGTTCAAACTCGAACATCGGCGCCAGGAAGAAAGGTGATTTGAGTGACTTTGAACATGGCATGATTGTTAGTGCCAGAAGGGGCTGGTCTGAGGTATTTCACCAAACTACTCGATCTACACGGGATTTTCCGCAGCACAACCATCTCTAGGTTTTGCAGAGAGTGGTCAGCGAAACCGAACATCAGTGAAGCGCGGCTTTATGAAGCCGGGGCATAATGCGCCTTGTTGATGCCATCTCACCAGGTAAGCTACCACGCCAGACTGGTTCGGGAACTGATGGTAAGGCAAACGGAGAGTGACTCCGAAACCAACCTCCCACGTTACAACCAAGATTAGCGGCAGAAGAGCATCTCTGTACGCACAGTCGCGGTGGCGAGAGGCAGTGGGGCTACGGCAGAGGCCACACCGGGGTGCCACTCCTTTCAACTAAGAACAGGAAACTGGGCTACAATTTGCACAAGCTCATGGAAATTGGACAATAGAAGATTGGAAAAACGTTGCCTGGTCTGATGAGTCTCGATTTCTGCTGCGACATTGGGATGGTAGGGTCAGAATTTGGCGTCTACAACATGAAAGCATGGATCCATCCTGCCTTGTATCAGCGGTTCAGGCTGGTGGTGGTGGTGTGCATGGTGTGGGGAATATTTTCTTGGCACTCTTTGGGCCCCTTGGTACCAATAGAGCATCGTTGCCTTGCCACAGCCTACCTGGTATTGTTGCTGACCATGTCCATCCCTTTATGACCACAATGTACCCAACTTCATTGACTTGTGCTCAGCTGAGTAATGAATACATGTCATGAAAGCTGGAGTCATCTCAGACTGGTTTCTTGAACATGACAATGAGTTCACTGTACTCAAATTGGCCTCCACAGTCACCAGATCTCAATCCAATAGAGCATCTGCTGGGATGTGGTGGAGCAGGATAGATTCGCATCATGGATGTGCAGCCGACAAATCTGCGGCACACTGTGTGATGCCATCATGTAATATGGACCAAACTCCCTGAGGAATTTCCATCACCTTGTTGAATCTATGCCACCAAATTGAGGCAGTTCTGAAAGTAAAATGGGGTCCAACCGCGTTACAGCATGTGTTGTACCTAATAAAGTGGCGGTAAAAAAGGTGTATATATATATACCTGCCGCCGCATATATACACATATAGTAATAGATATATATATATATATATTGAAGGTATACTTTTCTCTATATATATATATATATATATATAACATTGCAAAATGTGTATTGAAGATGCAGCTTTGTGAAGAATAATGAGGATTTACTGGAAAGAAGACTTTTAAGGAAAATGTATATTTTTAAATGTGATTGTTGTGGATAAATATGATCTCATTATTCATAATTATTTTTCTGTTCTAATTTTCTAGAATAAAGCTTTATTCTGTTAGATGTTATCAGTTTTTAGTACTGAATTGCTCCTGTGGGACCCTTCTACTGATTTGCCTCAATGTTTTTAACTTATGGTGGAGCTTTATCTCCAAGACTGAAGTTTGCCAAGATATTCTGCTCTCCTATCCTTATAAAACAGTTTGTTTGTGTTAACGTAATGTAAGCACTTAAGAACATATATTTTTCTTTTTAATTTTTTTCCATTACACAGCTATGGTGCATCATAAAATACTGTTTGAATTTCTGTTCTGTTCTAACCACAAATGTCCATGTGGTGTATGAGGTTTAAAATGAAAGGCCAAAACAGGAAGTGGGAAATAAAGTGGGAAAATTCCCAGGAAGTGGGAAATTTGGGTTTTCATGAGCTGTATGCTAAAATCATCCGTAATAAGACAATGAACGGCCTGAAATATTTCAGTTAGTGTGCAATGAATCTAAAATATATGAATGTTCAAGTTTTATTATTACAGTACATTATGTAAAATATTAAACTTTATCACAATATGCTAATATTTTGAGAAGGACATTTATTGTATATTCTCATCTTTTTTAAACTTTTTGTGTCAAACTGCTAGCTTCCATTTAATGGAAACCTGCACCTTTAATTATATTTCTCTTTTACTCTAATTTTATTGCTGCAGAGTAGCCTAGTTACCTTGTTATATATATGTTCCTTTTTTATACAGTTAAGATTCATCTTTATTTATTAATCCATTTCCTCTTAATGAGGAACTACTTTTTTGTAATTAATATATTTATTGCGCATTTATAACGTAAAAAGAAAAATGTTTTCAAGAAAATTTTGTTTTTGTTGCATGACACTAAAAAAATTGTAATATCAGTAAAGTAGTAATTTTATGCCTCATTACACATAAAATAAAAAATCTCAAGCTGTAATTTCTTTCTGTTTTTGTGATTGTGGCCTGCAGACAGATAAACCCGATGTTTAGTGTCAGGGAAAATGAAAATACTGTGAAAGTTTAGTATAGGCTGGTGTCTTGCGGATAAGCTGTTAAACATTACTGTCGATGTCATATTTTTCTTTGTTCCGCAGCATCTGCATCCTGATCATTCTTAACATTTTTTTCTTAAATTTTAGATGAAAAACTCTCTGAATAGTTTTGCTAAAGAATTTCTGATTCTTTCCAGGACAAAATGAGCAATCAGTTTTTTCCCTGTTTATTTTTCCATAATATTACTTTTTGGGAGAGATGGAAGTCATAGCATTAGCTGAACTACGATATGATTAGGGACGCTATATCTATTCTCAATTTTTTAAAACCATAATCATCCTCATGCTCCTTTTAATACTTTCCTTAGGATCATCAATTACAAAACCTAATGGGGCAAATTAGATAATTTGCCTATTAGAGCAGTTATCTATAGACGTCCATTGATTTCCTTTACAGTGGCTCACTAAAGTATTCATACCTCTAGAGTTTTTTATCCAGCAACACAGGGACTAAATGCCCTGTCTTATTTTGCAATGTTACGGTACACAGGAATAAGTAAATTTTGCTAAATTAAGCTAAAATTCAATTTCAACTTGGAAGACCCTGATTACCTGGATGTGCTATGCTCAAAGTGCCAGCCAATCATCATCAGGATGAAACCCCGCTCTGAAATTAATCCTCATCCAGAATCTCTGCTGCACCAGGTGAACTCTTACCCATCTCTGCCCCATCTCCTCACTCTCAGGCTATTCTAGGTCTGGGGGCCTGGGGGGAAAACTAATCAATTCATCATGTCAATTCACAGCATAAAGTCTTCTACCGGGGTCCAAAATAACTTTTGTTCATTCATGTCCATAAAAATCTTTCTAATTGCAATCATTATTTGTGTGAGTCTCTCGGGGTTGAAATAAAAGTCTCCACTATTATTATGTACGTCGCCCAATTTCCTGACAGGCTTCAGTGGTGTAAGTTTTATAACTCAAAGAAATAAAATCAATAGACAAAGCTTTTACAGAGTTTGCAATGACCTAATATATCTTACTTTAATGCTGCAATCACAAATTCTGTCATTTAAGTTTTATTAAATAGCATGTGGAAAATTATCTGCATACCTTAAAATGCTAACAATTTGTTTTTTATATTTGTTTACAAGAAAGTTTGATTTAGTTTTTTTTTTTTTTAGATTAGCCCCAAGTATTTAATGTTATAAGGCCTCTTTTCCATCACCCTAATCAATAACTGCCTTCTCTTTTAGATTCTCTTCTAGATTCAAATCAGGGCTCAAACTGTTTCCAAAAAATTACTTCCAGTCAGAGGAAACAACTAGAAATTACAGACACACTTGAAACTTCTTTATCAGGTAATTAGTGTTTTACATTCTTTATAATAAAAAAGACTGAACACAATTACTTACAAATTTTTGAATACACTTCTGGCTCACTCCATTCTCCAGATCACAGTTTTACTGGTTATTGTTTGTATTTTAATCACTTTCACTGCTTATTTATAACAATATCTGAGTCAGGTTATTATCAGGTAACTGTTATATTGTTTTGCAGAATCTTTTTTTTTCTAGTATTGTTTATGATGATGAATCTGTCTTGTTTATCTTTCTATTTTGTTATTAGTTTTTTTGTGTCTTTTTTTTCCTTTTTATTTCTATTTTTTTAGAACCCCCTTAAAAACAAGATAGTTTTGTCTCAAGCTCTTATCCTGTTAATTCAAATAGATAAATAAATGTGTAGGTTATATAAATACATTAAACACTAAACCACTTTTTCTTTTGGAGATTCATCAAATCAGTGTTTGAACAATCTTCCTAGCTTAAGAGATAATTAGTTCCTAGTTAGCTACTTAATTATTATATTGAAATGCTACCTCACATATATATTAAAATTGAATATACGAGTCTACCCACTCTATTCTTGGACATACTGAACACATAAAAGCAGAATACATAGGGAGGGTTTTGTTAGATCTTGTAAAACAAGCAAAGAGCAGAGGTTATTGGTGGGGAGGATTCCTTTAAGACTCCTTGCAAAGCTAATGACATCATGAGACACTGAATGCATTTAACTAACTCAACACCAGACTTCAAAAGAGACAAGCCTGGAGCCAAGTTTTTTTTTCTTTTCAAAGCCTACAATAGAGTTTCTGTTCTGATAAATGTCAAGTTCTTCTCTTACTACATAAGATGTTGATTTTTATCAGAAATTGTAACCAAGCCATTATTAAAGACATACTTCACCATGCTTCTCCAGATGGACTTGACATGTGTTGCCGTGCTATATTTATCTGCTATATGTCCAGTTCTGGCTGCAGTCACCTGGCAGCAGTTAATTAAATCAGGATATGTCAAAGAAATATCAGAGAATCCTATGCTTGGTTATACAATCGCATTAGGTTGTGTTACATGGCCCAATTTAAACTCATGATTTCAATTAAAAAAGCCACCAGATGCAGACAGCTTTTAGGATCTATATACAATATGCTCAGAGTTAATAGCATTTATTAATCATTAAAAAGATAATTTCGAAATCTTTAACCTACACCCCATGTTCAGGTCAAATCTAAAGGTTTTGACTATGAATCTACTTTCTTGTAGAGCATACAGCGTATGGCGAGCTTTGGTGGAATCTGACAGTAGTGTTACAGCATCCTCCAGCGAGTGATCAGTTTAATCCTACACTGTTTCTAGTTGGTTTCTGGATGCTAAGACCGATTACATTTCCTTTAAAATCAATAACTTGGTTCTGGTTAATAACTTAGCTAAAGAAGAGTTAAGATTAGAGTGATTGTTGACCAGTCCAAAGAAAATGAAAAAAAATATATATATATATATTGACTATATCAGAGGCTTAAAGTGTCAGGACTCCTGTCTGTGTGTTTGTGTTTCTGTGTTTGTCTCCCTTCCTCCACCAAGAAAAGCCTGGTTCTGGTCCCGCCTCCTTACACACCTGCTGATGGTTTCCTCGTTAACGGGTGTTCTTAAGCTGCTGACTGTGACTACCTCGACACCAGAGTGTTTGCCAGTTTTGGGTACTCTAGCCAAGCTGAGATTTGCTGAGTCAAACTGAGTTCTTGTCAACCCTGAGCTTTAACATTGTTTTTGTCTTTTGCCTCTCCGCGCGGGGCAGGAAGTCATCCTGCTAACTGGATTTTTGGGACCTTCTTTCCCCACTCTCCTTCACACTGGAAGGATCAACTGGGCTTCAAGTACCGCAGAGGAAATCTGGGCTACCAGCCGGGTTCACCTACAAACAGGAGGTTTTCCTCCCTCTAGCCTGATCCACTCTCCCCAACAAAGTTTGAGGTAGGGAAGTTCGGTTTGGGCTTCACACTGAGGGCGGGTTTCTTATACCAGATGGATTCATCTCCAATCACCACGTGACCCGTTCAACAGTACGCGGAGGAAATCTGCTAGTAGCAGTCAGTTTCTCCGTTCACCTACTTCCGATTATTATGAAACAACGCATACTGGGTAAAACCCTGTTCAGTCCGCATTTCCCTCCACTGAATCAGACAAACACTGCAATAACCACAGCTCTGAACAGTACAGCACTCACATTCTCCTGACTAGAATTGAGTCAAGATTCAACTGAACTTCTACAGACTGGGAGTCAACTAGATCCCAACTTCTCCAAGTTCACTTCCCAAGAATCAAATGTGTCTTCCCCTCACTTTTCAGTTCTGGTTGAGCAGTGTTCAGAGCAACACTTCTCTCTGCATTATCTCTTCAATAAAACCTGTTAAACCTTTTCTCCTGGTCTCCCTGTTTGGTCTTCAGCATTTGGGTCTGAACTTTAGTAAAATCATGACATCAAGTCACTTTGCTATCATCAAGTTAATGAAACATTAGATTTCATTGTTTTATCTACAAAGAGCACACTGTTCTGTTATTACAGTTTTACTCTAGCTCACAATTTAATCAACTGTATACACCTAAAAAAAAAAGAAAGAAAACATATGTTTTTATTTTATAATAATTTGGTTTAATTGGCTCTTAAGTAGAGTTAGGAATGTCACTAATGAAAAATCCCTTCTTAGTTATTAAATCCAAATAAATCCAGTTTATTCATATAGCGCCAATTCACAACACATCATCTTATCTCAAGGTATTTTACAATTCATCCAGATCATACAGTCATATTGATTCAAAGTTTTCTACCTAAGGAAAACCAGCTGATTGCATTGACTCATCGACTCGAAGGCAAACCCCTTACAGAAAGCATGCTTGTAGCGACAGTGGAGAGGAAAAACTCCCTTTTAACACAGTTACTGCACCATCAAAGAGGCTGGTTCCTGTACTAGGCAAGATAATAATGCGGTTATTTTTTAATATAAAATGTCAATGACCTTGGGTGACTCTCCCCCTATCTTAAGGCACTTTACAGTTTAACTCTATGATACCTGCATTTTGTTCATTAATACCCAACACAGTGCAGAACTCTGTCACCAGCATCTTCTGAACACAGAACAATGAATCAATGGGGTAAGTTTGAAATTTTATTTTATACTGTGGCTCTTCTTCTTTAATCACACTTGTATCTATAGAGATTTAAAATCCCAATACCACAATATAAATCTGAAATGAAAAGAAACAATAAAAATATGTTTTTTGTGTAAAAAGTTAAGGCGATTGCTGAGCCCTCCAGTTTATAGGTCAGCATTGGTAGCCCTCTCTATGAAGTAGCCCTTAAAGTTTTTAAAAAGTTGGTGACCCCTGCTTTAACTTAAACCATCTGTTTTACCATTTCCTTTTTTGAATACTAAATAGTTGAAATTTTTACCATATAAATGTGCATATTCACCCAACATAAACATGAACATGTAGTCTTAGGAGAAAACAATCTATAAAAAATGTGTATGTTCATAAAAACCTACCTTATGGCTCCTTTTTGTGACGTGCTCAACGGTCAGAGTTTTTGTCGCCGAAAACCTCCACACAGTAACTGTAATATGTCAGAAATAGGGAACAAATTGCAGCTTCCTTTCAGTAGTTTTAAGGAGTGGATTCACAAACAGTTGCACTATATTTTATAGTGAGGTAAATGTGTATAAAAAAAACTGGTTTGAGCATATTCACACTATTTTCATGAACGCATCTTTTGTGTCCCTTCATGTAGGATAAAATATGGCTTTAGGCAGCTCTTGTGATAGAGCACTCTCTGTTTCTGCAGATGGATAAACCTAGTTTATGTAGGACTTAGAAAGAAGTCCCCTAAGGCTCTATGGTAGACCTTGTGTCATCACAAGGCACTTCCTGTTTCATTTAAGGTCACATCAGCAAAAAGAAAAGAAAAACAGAGCCTCGTATTTTTGTGTTATGTAATCATATATATGAATCAAATCTAGATAATAAAACTCTATCTTGAGAAAAAGCCATAAACAGAACAGTTACTCGGTTTCAATTTAAATAAAAAAAGTTATTTATTGAAAACAATAATTATGTCAAAGTGGAGTATGAAAAAGTTGCTGGTACAAGTTATTATGTGTTGAGAGTTAACTGAAAACACACATGTCACTGGGGTTTATCTGCTGACAGGCTTCCAAACAGGGAGGGGTGTGCACTGCAAGCTTGAGCCTGCCTTTGGAATAAGAAGCTGAGACCACTGGGAGGCAGAGACAGGGAGTAGGGCTGGAAAAACACAACTCAACCCGGGGTCTTTCCTCTTCAGTCTCCTTTAAAGCATCAGAGAAGACCTGCTCTGCCATAATCATTATGAAGCTGGCAGTCAAGTGTTTGTGCTTCTTGCATTTGGCCTTTTTTAGTCTTGGACTGGACGCCTTCATATCAGCCAGCAGAAGCAAAGCCACTCAGTCTGATGGTAAGTGACTTGGAGACATGTTTTTTCTTTTTATATTTATGTAGCATGTAATGCAATACAACTTATACTGTTAGTATTAAAAAGAAAATAAAACTGCATCTAATATCACCGTATCTAGTCTTGAAAATGTCAACTGCTCTCAAACCAAAAGAAAATGTTAATTCTGATGCATAAAGATTAATGCAGCTGATCTACATGAAACATCTCACACATTTCTAAGGTTGCAGATAAGAGCCCAAATCATACAAAGTGTAATTTAATACATATGTTATTGTTATATATAAAGGAAAATATACGTTGAAGCATTTCTAATGGACCCTGGTCACTATCTTGATCAGAGAATATAAAATAGCTGCTTTTCAGTCTCCAAGGGAAATTTCTTAAAAAACTGTTTTCAAACTGGGCCGATATCTTCTTAAACAGACATAACAATAATGAATATACTGTTAAACCTCAATTTTTACTAAAATCTGTCTTATGACTGGAAGTAATGTTATTTATTGGACTGGCAGAGCCAGAGTCCTGCTAGGAATCTGAAGGAGAATCAGTGGAGGGAGCTAAAGGTTAGGGTGATGCCAAGGAGGCATTCCAGCCTCAAAGACCTGGAAAATTGTTCAAATCCAAAGAAGCATGTAGACATTTTAAAAAAAAAGAGCTGATTGTTGTGATGAAAATAGAAAATGTTTCTCCAGATTAAGGCAGGCATGAATGGCTTTCTTTTAATAAAACATAAATAAAACCAGGTGGTTGTTTTGTGTTGTTTTTTTTTCCTAAATGTAATGATAATTATGTTATGATTTTTTTTTTGGGATACCAACACCATTTTATTTCAGACACAAACTTCTTAATTTAATCTAAATTTATTAGATGTAATCTAATTTGCCTGAGTGGAATGTACATATGGTACACTCAGCCATGGAGTCCCTACGTCAGGCAGGATGGATGGATGGATGGTGGATGGATGGATGGATGGATGGATGGATGGTGGATGGATGGATGGATGGATGGATGGATGGATGGATGGATGGATGGATGGATGGATGGATGGATGGATGGATAACCCAGTAACTGTGACATCTTGTCTATGGATGGATGTGGGACCTCCAAATCTTTAGTACAGCCAAAATAAGGCTACATTCCCCCATTACAGCTGTTTTATATAGCAGGTTAGACCCTCAATTAATGCTTTTTTAGTTTTTTAGAAATAACCAAAATCACCAAAAACAGTGGTTTTTGGTGATTTTGGTTTTGCAAGTTAACATTACTGTTTCTAAGCTAACTAAACCTTGCTTTATTATTTTTTCCCAACCATAAGTTTGACTCAAGGTCTTAGTTATGATTAAATATAAACTGTGAATTTATTCATGATGCAAACTTTATAAACATATAATTTCTATTCTCTATTGGAACCCAACATTAATTTTGCTATAAGTTGAAAAAGCAAGCAGGATTTGTTTACCATATCTGCTAAAATAGCAAAAATCGAACAATTATTAAATTGCATGCACAGATGAATATCCTTGATTAATAATTGACAAAGGTTCAGATGTGGGTAGATTACCTAAAAACTGTACTAGATTAAGGGTAGTAGTATTTATTGTATTTTTACTTTATATAAAGTAAAAAGCATCCATCCAAGAAAGGACTCAGCTAAGAGTAAAAAAGTATTTGGTAAAAGAAAAATCCTACTCATCATCATAACATGTGAACATATTTTAAACATGATGAAAAGTTACATATCTTATTTGCTATTTCTAGCATTTCATTAGACAAAAAAGAAGATAAACATAAAAACTCTAAACCAAAACTACTTCAGGTGGAAGAAATGCTTTTAAAGCTATTTTTGTTATACATACAATATATGTAATCAATACTTACAGCGTGTTTTGCATATACTATAGGTTAGGATAAATTAAGTTACTTTCAGTACAAGATAAAAATTAACTGTTTACTGTATTTTCACTTGAGCTAAAAATGAAACATTAGGATCAGCAGGTAAACATATAAAGATTGAGTATAAAAAATAAGCCTCACATAAACATAAACTGTAGGTGTTCGTCTTTTGTATTCTTGTTTGAAACATGCTTGCTCTTCACTGAATGAAGTTACTCATTATAGGTAGAGTAGCTCAAAACGTTACTTAAGAGTAATGATGCTTTATTATACTTGCCTTTATTATACTTTTTACTCAGGTTAAAGGGGAAGGTGCAATGCTCTGAAACTACTTATAGAACATTTTTATAAGTTAATCAAGAGAGACTTACTGAGATACACCGAAAAAATGACTTTTTGGTTCTGTAAATATTACCTTAGTTTTTATGTAAGATTTTTTTTTGCAAATTGCCAACCAAGCTTTTTAATACAAAAATGAAACAAAGCTGAGAGCTCTCAATAAAGCAGATGGCTGGCTCACCTGAGCCTATGGGTTTATGCTGGAGGTTTCTTTTACTGTTAAAGGGAGTTTCCACCCCACTGTTACAAAGCATTCTATAATTTGGATGTTTTACCAGTCTGTTGAGGTGGAGTTGGAGCTGAGAATCGATGTGCAAACTTTTAATCAATTTGACTTGGTGGTATGATTTGGTGAACTGGCAAAAAGTCTGCCATGACATGTGTTGTGAATTGGCGCTGTATAAAATAAAACCCCTAAGGGTGTATTGGGAATTATTGCATGTGTTTTGGAATGAAGTTGTAAATATATATCACTCAAAAGACAAGTATATTTAATTCATCTTACCAAAACAGTATTAAAAAAAACAATTTAGATAGAAGTTCCCAACTTAACCAATGCAAGTAAAAAGTACTTAGATGGAGTAAAGTTGGTCCCTCTTTATTTCCTTGCTTGACAATGTTAAGGTCTAAAATAGAAAATATTTAGTTTACAGCGCTAATGTCACATAGCAAGAAGGTTTTGGGCTCAATCCCCATCCCAGGGTCTTTCTGCATTTCATTTCATTTATTGTTTATTTGAAAGGGGACAGTGTACATTAATAAACATTAAAACAATGTTCTCCAGATTCTCCTCGTGTGTGCATAGTTGTGCCTGTAAAATTTACTAGCAAAGCAAAAGTACATCATTTGTTTGATAAGAGAAATTTGGTTGAGAATTTACTTGAGTTTGTTTGTTAGATCAACTCTGTTTAGTAAGTCACATCAACTTGGATTTTATTGAGTGAAAGTTACAAAGAATTTCTATATGGAAAAACTTATATAGAGTTTTCTAAATAAATGGTACTCCATATTATTTCAGTGTAGTTGCTATCCACCTCTGCAAATTTTAATCCTCCATTATTCTTTTTACAGTTTATATAAACAACAGGGCATGACACAGACTAATTTTAACGAAGGCATTATTCTTCAGTGGGAGCTAGTTGCTATTTTAAAAGACATGCATTTAACTAGCTGGTTAGACAGGAGCTCTGAGGTATACTCGCTGATTTTTATGGTTGCAGAAGTTTAGGGAAGAATGTGGTTTATGTTATGAATGAGACAGTTTTATGCACACCTTGATTTACGGACGTACGACACCATGGATTATTTATATCTCAATCAAAGTAGTATGTGCAGATACTTTCTGTATTTATTCAACCAAGAAGAAAAGAGAAAAGGGGAGCCTCAGCTATCCAGCTTATAAAAGCAAATGCATAATCAGAAAACAATAAGGATCCTTGCGCTCCATATTGCCTCAGCATGGCTGGCATCACCTCTGAAAAGCAGCAATGAAAGAACACAAGGCCATACATGTTAAAGAGAGAGCAGCTTTCTTATATGTTTATAAAAACACTTTACAACCTTAAATGAAACCCTGGCATTTTCAATGCAGCTCTTAACATACATAAATCAATATGACTGCACTATGAATGAGTCAGGCAAGCCCAGTTCCAGCCACCTGTCTGGAGCTGACCTTTTAAACACAAGCAAAGCATTTACCTTCTCTGTCTCCACCCCTCAAGCAGATTGTGTGGTGAGAGTGATGCTTCAGTTTCAATCTCAACCATTCCTAAAGTGTTTGAGGTATTTTCTACTGAAGACGTAAAAGGTTAACTCTGTCTGAGGTGCTTTGATTTATTTCAGTGGCAAAATACAAGGTTTGCCTATTTTTTCACTTTTGGAAAATTATGGTTTTAAAAGTTCTGACTTATTTCATCTCAGTCAGAAAATAAATGTTGAAGTTACATAGATTCAATTTTGAAAATATTAAAAATTCACAAATATTCACTGTGGAATCCGTGTTTTCACACTGGCTAAAAGTGGAAGATAATAATGATGAGGATGACTTAAACATTGTAAATATTGACTTTAGGTAGATGTTAGGTTGTACAGTATACTGCTAGTGGTACTCTCTGAACCAGCATTTTTGAATCTAAATGTATTTTTTTGGATTTAATTTGGAAGAAAAACAATGAATAATTATTGAAATTTCTGCATCCACCACATTTAATCAGGTTCCCCTATAAATTGCAGTGCAAACTTGTCAGGGTCCACAATCCTCACTGGTCGTCACAATAAGCCCCCCATTTTGTTGTTTTAGAACAGAAATGTAAATTTTGTTTATTTCTATAGAAAAGTAAGAAAGCGATTAACAATGTTATATTTCATTCTAAAGATTGTACTTGCTAAAAAGCTGATAAAGTTACCAATCCTCAATTGAAGCCAGGGGTTTAAGAGTTTTGCTGAGGAATTTCTTTACAGGCTTTGCTTCTAAGTTGTTCTGATTCAAAACTGCAGTTTAAGTTTTCCTCTCTCTAGGACAGAGCTGGAATTTCATTTTATTCTTATGGAAGGATTTTTTAGTTTTCTCCAGCAGATGGCTTCCAGTTAAGATGCATGTCATTCACCACATGATGGCTTTTTATGTTATTCTGGGTTTTTTGGAATAGTACTTTGTGAATAGCATCTTTTTTTCTGACTAAAGTGGATTTTCAATAAATTCTACCTCCTCCAACCCCCCAAGTAAAGTAAAGTGACAAACAAAGACACTATTCATCTTGATTCTTTTTATGTAAAAAAGCAGTTGTCACTTTTCCTTTCCCATTAAATATGAAAAAGTTTCAGACGTTTATCTAAGTACTTTTCTTATTAGTGAATTTTACCCATAATTAGTAATTAATTTGAGTTCTTCATACACTTCTGTTCTTATCTGAATTTATGTTTGGATTTTTTGATGGTAACATTTGAACATATAGTTATATAACACTTAGATGTTAACATGTTGGTTGGTTAGTTTACACATTTTTTCCTTAATTGAATTATTATGATGGTGTCTCATCAGGGTATCAAAGCCAGGGCAGAATGCCACCATTGTTTGCAAGGAGGAGACTCTATGAACAGCAGAAGATTGCTGTGCTGGTAAGTTGGAGTGTCATGGATTTTTTTAAAAAGTGATTATTGGGCATATGAAACTTCTTTAATAATTCACAAATTCCCTTAAAATTCTAGGAAAAACCCAGGATTGTTTCACCTCAAATCGTCGTTCCTCGTCCCAGAGAGGTCCCAAACCCCATCCTCTCCAAGTGCTCCCAGCTCGGACAGAGCTGCGTGCCTCTGTGGGGCTGCTGCGGTCGCTGTGAAACATGCCACTGCCGCTTCTTCAATGCAATCTGCTTCTGTCGGAAAACCAAGTCCCAGTGTGGCAGAAAATTACCGAACAGCAGAAAGTCAAAAAAGAGACCCAACCCTAAAAAAACACTTGGCCTTTAAAAGAAATTCAACTGGAGGCATCAGCCTCTGTGAACAGTCTAAATCAATTTATCCCTCTTGTAGAAGGAACCTGCTTAATTATAACCACTTTATAAACAAGTTTACATTTCTTAAAATATTTATAGGGCATCACCAGTAAAACAGCAGTTACATGTTATCCTTAATATTTGTAATACATTGTTATATTAGTTTAATGTCTGTGTTGGAAATGGTTCATTTATCGTAACGAGCGCTGTTAGTTAATTAGATTAATAAAAGACACTGCAAATTAATGTATTATAAAATAAATAAATGTGATTAATTCAGAGTGCTCATTTAATGCAGAAGAATTTTTTTTATTTGGGCCTCTGAATGACCCGGGTATTAGGTGGCTGTTATGCATCTAAAGCTGTTTGCCAAATGCCAACCCCAAAAGGAGAACAAATGAATGGCACAATTAAAAAAGAATGAAGATAAGACTCTCAACCACAGAAAGGTGATATGTAATTATTGGAAAAAAAAAATGATTCTATCACCAAAACTGCTCCAGCTTGACGTATCATTTAAACTTTCAAATTCTTTATTTGGGTACCATTAGCACAATAATGGGGAACCTGGACCTTCATCCTGTAAGGTACCTAATTTCTCTTTGCCTCACATCTAATTGTAATCAACAAGTCACTGTACAGAACTTCATAGGCTATGTGGGAGCAGAGCTGCAAGGATTGCAGCGCTTGAGGACAATTACCGTAATTCCATTAATATAGGACTGTGCCTTTATTTCACCCAGGTGCATCTTGGTCCAGGCCATTATTGGAAGGAGGCCAGAATTAGACGCAGACCTCTATTTCTATTTGATCAGAACAGACTACCAGTGGAATGAATAAAAACAAGAGTTTGTTCTCTTTGAACCTATAAAATACTAGGTTCATTTATTGAAAAGTACAGTTACCATAATGGTATACAGAACACTATTCAGACGTCTTCTACCAGATGCAATTTTCCTGCACTGCAATACAAAAAAAAGGCCAAACTGACTTGTGAAGCAAAGTAATAAAAAAATTAATGGAAACTGTTCTATTACAGCAAAAATTTTTATTTGAGGCAGGCTAAGTGGAAGTAGGCTAACAGTATCTTATATTTCAAGGGAAATTCAGAACAACGAAGGCCAACAAAATTCTGTCATTTTAACCCTGCCTGGTTACCACCAGACCTACCGGTAATTAGGTTTGTCTTTCAGATCGGAACTATCACAAGTTGTTGAGGACTGCCCAGTGCCCAGGAACATCGTTGGTTTTAATTATAGCCCAGGCCTGTATAAGAGTCTGGCCATTATTTACCTCCGCCGACAGCAAGACCGGCCGTTGATAGAGACCCAGCCGCTAATGGAATATAGGCCAATATTAGAGGATTTACGGTATTCCCCATGACTGCTTAAGATTAAAATGTGATTAATTAGATTAATTGATTACAAAAACTGTAATCAATTACATTTTTGTACCACCTGACAGCCCTAATTGTAACCATTCTAAGTTGTTTCGAACACTTCTCAGTTCTTTATTGTTGTTTAAAGGGTTTTGCCATATGCTTTTTATTTCTTTATGTCCATTATTGCTAGAGAGATGTTGTAATGTTCTAAAAAGGAGCTATATGGCTCAGAGTTCAATCTGAATTGGTTTTCTCAGAAAATAAAAGAGAAAAATGTCCAAAAGATGCAAAAAGATGGTACTGAAACATGAACAAAACCAATATCTGAGCTTTTTATATCCACCTCTTAACCCTTTTGTTGCCCAATAACAGCGTTATTGATAAATTACCTCGATCAAAGCATGGGAACACTTTTTTTGCATCCTTTAAATTGTTCTGCTGAGCTTTTACCTTCACATAAATGGCCCCATTGTCATGCAGCTGATCACCCAAGCGAAACAGACGGCATAGCTGGAAGGCTGCCCACCATAATAATTATCCCTCTATAATGTGGGCCACATTATGTGGCTGTCACTTTTAAAAAGTACTGGTGATCTCATTCATCTGCTATTAAATGACTGACGCTCATCAGCCTTGAGCAAACAGCTCCTCATTTATGAGTAATAGAGGTAGCCTTATTTTACACCCCGCAGAAAACTTCCTCTACCATCCTGCAGAAAAACTACAAATAGCCAGGAAGAAATAATTAATCATTTCTATATTTTCAAATAGAAAGTAAAGAAGATAAGGTAAAACATTTTGGTTACATGCTGTCATCAGAAACCTTATCCAACATTATCAAAATGTAAACAAGGAGGCAAGCTTCGCTCACATCCTTTACGCTGTTGTCATAAAAAGGGATCATTTGGAAGACCTTAAACTGTTGTTGGGGTTTTCATTTTTCCTGTTCTTTTGTGTTTTAACCCCACAATAAATCAACTATAAACCCTATTTCATTGAAGAAATTCCTGCATTGTGATCAGGGTGCTATTCCCTCAAGGAGATTTACAGTACACATGGAGTTTGTTTTTGAAGTTTGAAGATTATGTCCCATTAAAATTATGTAAAGAGAAAATATTTTCTCTTTTATGTGCATATAGCAGTTTCTGTAGATTTCTGGCTCATTTTTTTATCTCAATTTTCCGTAAAGCTTTTATATCTGGGAGTTTATATCCCATTTCAGTTTCTCTATGATGCTTAACAGCCTTTGGGATGTATTGTTTGGTAGAGAACAGATAAAAAGTTTTATCTAAATTTTTTTTTCATCCTATGACCTAACTAGTTTTTACACTGCAGAAATGTAAATCTAAATAAGACATTTTTTCTTTGAATAACTGCATTTTTTCTTAAATTTAGGAGACAATGGAAACAAGACAATTTACATACGTCTTATTCCAAATGGATATTATCTAGTTATCTTATTTTAAGAGTAAAAATGCTCATTCCATTGGCAAAAAATCTTATTTACCTGCTCAATTAAGGCTAAATACACTTAATTTAAGATTTATTTTACTTATTTCCAGATCCTTTTTGCAGTGCACCATCAGTCTCGAACTCCTCTCTTGAAGACTATTTAAGAGACGGTCAATCTTAAAAAAACTTGTTTTGTTCCATGACTAATGAAGGTGGAAAAAATAAACTGAACAACTTTGATGTACCATGTTATCTTTCCTATTGTTTGATGACTCTTAATAAACTTAATGCTTGCTAATTTGCAATAATTTCTCAATAGCAGGTATGAAATTTAATCCCTTTTATACTAAGATGAAAGGCTTCAAATGTAGAGATGGCAAAAGAGCAAAATGACTTGCTCCTGGCAAAATCTAGGTGTCTTGGCGGTAGCCCCATGGATAAATATCTGGTATGCCTCTGTCCAGTTTTCTCATAAGCAGCACAATTTTTTTCTCCTAACTTTATTTACAAAAGGCTAATATTCGCCTTACAGCAACACATCCTGCTTGTTTTGGATAAGAGATTTAATTTCTTAGTTATGAGAGATAAAAACAGGAGAAAAACGGTGAATTTGACATTTTCTTCAATCACACGTACTAATGATTTAGGAACCAATTTTATTGTAGTATCGCTTCTTGAATGATTCCAAAAAAAAAAAAGAAAATTAAAAACAATCCACTGGACTTTTTTTCAAGTGAAGATGTTTCGCTTCCCATCCAAGAAGCTTTTTCAATTCAAAATGAAAAATCATTCACCTTATCTTTTGGTGCAAAATCAATATGATGCAGTAAGATGCAGGATTATGCAGGAGCTTAATATAAAAATATATATTTCACTTTCTCATATTCCTTTTTTTGTATGCTGTTTTTGAAGTAGAGTTCATATAGAGGTAAATCTTAACACTAGAACAATGCAAGGTTGTCAACTCTAAACACAGAATGCAGATATTTTAAAATATAACACAAGACAAGAACGAGGTATCATCATGGAAATTATAAAAAAAAATATATATATATATATATATATATATATATGTATATATACCCATTACATATGTATGTATATATATATATATATATATATATATATATATATATATATATATATATATATATATATATATATATATATAAAAAACACGCCAAAAGTAAAAAACAGGTGTTACAAATTATTAACTGTGTATCTGTAAATATAATATAGACTTTTCAATTGAGGTTTGATCAGTACTAACATTTAATCGAAAATGTGTGCTTCCTGGATGGGAAGCGAAATGTCTTCAAACTTGGAAAACAAAGTCCAGTGGATTGTTTTTAACTTTCTTTTTTGCATACCCTCTAAAGTGTTTGGGATGCTCTATATGTGCCCTTTTTTTTCTTTTTGCCCCTGCCTATCAAAAAGTCTGTGCACATCAATGGAGCTGTCTAAGATAAGTTAGGATGCATAAACATGAATTCTAAAATGGATGTTATCAAAAACATGTTTCTTAAACACTTTGAGTGAGTATTGTCCACTATCCTGGTGAAAAGTCTTTATTCAGGATTTCTTTCAATAAAAACCAGATCAAATCTTCCTTTTTTTTTTTTGGATAAGAATCACATAGATACAGAAAAAGGATTGAAAGCTTTTAACACACCTTTTTTTATCTGTGAACTCCTTATTTATTGACTTATTTCACCTGATCAAACCTAGATCTGACACTAACTGAACAGAATTTACTTTGGAAATGAATATTTCCACGTTCTAAAGTCAAAATATCTCATGTCATGATTGTTTTTACATCTATATTAGTAGATTAGATTACTTTTATTGCATTTAATACACTAGTATGTTTTAGATATTATTTACCACATAGCAATCTATGAAAGACATGAGTGCAGAGGGCTCCATGACTTAACATCCTGCAGCTCTGTTTTGTCCCTGGAGAACATGTGCAGAGAATTTTAATAGGTAAAAAATATGACAATGCCTGCCCAATACTAATACGAACCAGATGAAAAGCTGTTCCAAGAGTTATTACTTGCCTAAAGAAAGATAGAGGTGAATAATGACACAGCTGTAGATCCCACACTGATGAAGCCATATCATTTTCTACAGTCTTTTTGGTACCTTGCCTTTTGTTCACAGTCCAGATGCTGCTGAGGATATAGTTTGTCTAGCTTTCCTGACATTGAATTATATACCCTCTAAAGTTTACACCACAAACTGTAACTCAGTAAACATCCAGCAGTAATATATCAATGTTTTTAATGCTTATATATGAGGGCTTTACTGTTTTGTCTATGTTTTTTGCTCTTTGAAGACATTTAATTCAAGCATACTAAAACTTAATTAAAGTTTGAGTTATGTTCATTTTAACATCTTAATTTCTACTGAATGGGGCTGTATTATAGAATATTTAATATTTGGTCCCAAAGCCTCTCTTAAATCTGAAATACCAGATCATTGACAAGAGGAACCTGAAATCTTCTTTCAAGTTCATATTTGAGATGATGATTTTAGTATTTTTGCCTTTTGTGGCCAGAGGGCGAAGAGCCACTCACTTTCTGTACTTGAGTAAAAGTACAGATACTTGTGTTAAAATACTCTGGTAAAGTGGAAGTACTGGTTAAACTTTCTTTACTCAAGTAAATGCAAACAAAGTACAGGCTTGTAAATTTACTTAAAAATTACTGAAGTAAAAGTAAGAAAGTACAGGCAAGGCCACCTCCATTTTTATGGATGTCTGCCAATAGGACTAGATCTCGCTGTGTTCTGCTTTCAATCATCTGGGTGGGTCCATGCTACTATGCTAGCGCCACAGCACAAAGCTGCAACGTTGCGTGAATGAATACGCCCGAATCTAGCCGATTCATCTTAATTAATTAGTCAAATGCAACGTAGATTCCCATCCAATTAGATTGAATTTGGTATTGATGGCGTGAAAAATAATAACGGTAACTCCATTGAAATGATTCAAAAACTAAAAAGTAGCGAGCCATTTTTTTAAAATGTAAGGAGTTAGAAAGGAATACAGATATTTGTGTAAAAGTAGCCAAGGGTAGAAATGCGCCATAAAAATTAGTAAAAAAAGTAAAAATATGGAAAAATCCCCATCTCTGTTTGTGGCACAGGGCTGGGATGCATCACTGTGTTGACAGATCAAATCGAAACAACCATTGTGATAGGGAGTTTTTCTCTCCACAGTAAGCTACAGGCATGTTTTAGTGTAGTAAACTGCTTTTGCCTTAGATAGAAAACTTTGAATCAATTTGACTGTATGATCTGGTGAATTGTAAAAGGGCCTTGAAGATGACATGTGTTGTGAATTGGTGCTATATAAAATAAGCCGATTAAATTGAATAGATTAAAAGTCTTTTTAAAGGTGACCTGGACAAAAACACTACTAAGAAATTACACATTTACAATTTATGAAACATTGTGGTAATCTTAACATAAAATTAGAACTTAAACTTGGCACCGCACGTTCCCTAGTGTAGCCAAATAAGTAGTCAAAAAAGTTTTCTTCCATTCTTGTTCATGTTAGAATAGCTTTAAAATCACAAAAATTAGTTTCCTTCAAATATTGCTCATTCTAGGCAGGTCATAAGATACACACAATAATGAAGACATTGGTGTCATACAATATACTACCAATAAAAGGTTGTGTTGAGCGACCATTTAGAATCAAGGAAGGAATAACTTTGTATTTCAAGGTAATAAAGGGAATGAGAGAAGGTTGATCCCAGATTGGAAGCTGTATGACGTGTGGGAAACACATCAAACTACAACACATTCACAAAAGTGCCGACAATATGCCTGGAAGAAAAAAAAAATCAGATATTCTATCACATCACAAATTATGCTAGAGACTATATATAAAAAATGAATTCCAACTAAACACATATAAGGAGCTGTGTCAGAAAATACAACCATTCATCATCATATTGATCCATAATAGAAAAGAAAATAACATAAGAGGAAGACACCTTGTTCTTGTTTTGTCTTATATCTAAAATACCTGAATTCTGGAGCCAAGAGCCGGATTCAAATCCATTAATTGTGAAATACTCAAATGTCTTTTCCCTTAAATCAGCTTCATGAATGAAGAAATGTAGATGTTGCTTGAAAGTTGTTTGTTGTAATTAAAATCTTAATAGAAATAAGATTTAAAAATATATATAATGATAGTATAAGAGGTTTGTGAAGAATTTTAATACTGCTGTTGATTGTCTGTAGAGAAATTGAGCACTAAAAAAAGAGCTTAAAAAAAAGTTTAGCACTTCATGTTTTCATTCCCAAAGCATTCATATAAATTACATGTCAAGTGAAGAAAAATTATTAGAAACATAAAGCTTTTGTAACACTGAAAAATCAAACATGGCTAAATCTTAAAGAAAAATCGGCGTCTCATTTTCAGTTTGTTTAGTATGAGAGCTAAGGAGGACTCATCAATCAAGACTAAAGTATTAAATTCAGACACTAAATCAATCTTCAAACATGAAGGTTGGTAATAGTCGGAAAATTCAGGCAATTTAGTCAAGATCTGGTAAAACGACACAATTTATTTTTAGCCTTGAGATCTAATTTAGAATTGATTAAATATTGCAAAGTCATATGAAAGAATTGTTGGATCTTATTGAGGTGCCTGCTGGGGCAGGGATTCGATTGCATAAATCACACTGGATTCATCTTAGAAATTTAAACTGGTGTTTGATTTGTTGTCCCTGAACTAATCCTATAGTATCACATTTTACAACAGAAGGAAGAGAGGAAAGGCAGGAAATTAATTTCTATTGGGAAAAAAATAACTATCTGTCCCTGCAGACCGACACAAATGTATGGCTTGCCGTAGATAACATGGGATCTACAGATACAAACTCTTAAAGCTTAATGAAAAAGGGACGCACAGAGGTCCTTACTTTCTAGAACCACTGGAGATTTTTTTTTTTTTTTTGCAATATGCAATATTTAGGTAAATCAGCTTGTAACTCAGCTTCAACAGGAGGATACGCTCATTAAAAACCTCATGAGTGCCGACTGCTTCAAAAATGTTTTTCAAGCATGTTTTTTCAAACAGGACATTTTTATTCGACCATACAATTGTAATCGGGAGGTTGTCTTGAGAGGCTCCTGTATACCATAGATCCTCAAAGCAGGACACATGAAGAGGCTGAAACTCGGCCCGATCCGAAAACTACTCACGTGACTGGAAAATTGGCACAAAAAGGCAAAATCCTCTCCCAATAGATTTGTCCCCAAAGGCCTGTAGTTTTTCCCTATGGTATATTGTAAAGTCTCTTACAATATTGGTCTGTCGAAAGACCAGGCATTATTGGAGCGAAAGCTCCATGTTTAGTCTTATCTTAATATTGATTTTTGTTTGCAAGATTGTATCTTTAAGTTTAAGGCAACCTTTGAATCAAACGCAGATTAACTTTCCTGAGGTATAAATGGCTGAAGATTCTTTAAGGTTTGAATGATGGTTTCTGAACACTTTATGAAGTTTAGAAATCTAGTATTTTCCTTGGGTTGGAACCCCAATGCTTTATTGAGTTTTTTTTTTTTTTCCCCATTCTGTAAATAGGAAAATCTAGGACAAAATTTAACTGCTCAACAAACCTACACTGCAAAAAAATTAAATCTAAATAAGTCATTTTTTCGTGCAATAAGTGCATTTTTTCTTAAATTGAGGAGGTAATTGAGACACTTTGCCAATGGAACAAGACAACTTACATTTAAAATAAGAAAACACAATTGCATTGTCTTATTTCAAGTACATATTATCTAATTATCTTATTTTAAGACTAACAATACTCATTCCATTGGCAAATCATCTTATTTACCTACTCAAATTCATGGTAAATACACTTAATTTAAGACATTTTTTCTCATTTTTAGATGTTTTTTGCAGTGTAAGACTCTCAATGCGTTAACCCATTTCCACAAACACTGTATGAAACAATCTAGAAATAAGTAAAAATTTCTTAAATTAAGTGTATTTACCCTTGATTTGAGCAGGTAAATGAGATAGTTTGCCAATGGAATCAGTATTTTTACTCTTAAAATAAGATAATTAGATAATAGTCACTTCAAATAAGACAATGCAATCGTGTTTTCTTATTTTAAATGTAAATTGTCTATTTCCATTGGCAAGATGTCTCTTTTATCTCCTCAATTCAAGAACAAATGCACTTATTTTAAGAAAAAAT
>JAGKQL010000011.1:2618868-2652311 GCA_018398635.1 Cyprinodon brontotheroides | reverse complement strand
GCTCAATTGACATCCTTCCTAGAGATTTTTTTTCCTTTTGGCTGCCTTTTTTAATATCTCTGAACCTGAAATCAAAGCCATGGAAGATCAAATATTCACTATCTGCTCAAATCATTCATCACCTCTTCATCTGTTCTTGGTGCTGTTTATTTTCTTTTTTTACCTGCATTGATTATGGAGTTTGAATCAAACAACAACTTTCTCCTGATCTCTGGTTTTAAATCCTGTCTAGGAAGCCTGCATCTTTACCATACCTGACTTTCACAATACCTACCATTAGGTATTTATGAATGTGTCAGGGGTGGAGAACACTGCTTTTCGCCTTAAGCGGAACACTGAATATTTAGTCAAGCCTTTTGGGCAAACCAATGTACGTTGTATGTTGCTATGTTGACAACTGTTGCTGTGATTAGTTTTTCCGGGGACCTTTCTTTAACAAAAAGTCATTGTTTACTAGATGATCCTTAGAGATCAAAAGTTTTGGACTCCAACATCTTTCTTTCAGGTTCACATCACATGAGTGACATATTTTGTCTTAGTCGTAGTTGGACGTATTTAGAGATCATCTGCTGCAAACACCACATAATATGAATAATACACATATTATACATAATATGATAATATGAATATTAGCATACCACTTTGCTTTATTTTGGACCAATTATCAAGTCATTACAGAATAATAAAAATATTTAAATTGTTTGCTGACTTTATATGATGATGGTGCGGATGGCAATATGCAGCCTTTGATCTTATGTTTCTGAAATTGAGAGGTTATATGAAAATAAACTATTTAAAATATAAACAATGCTTTTTGATATCTGTGGCTCATTTGTTATAATTACATCATTTTATCTGTGCAAAGTAAATGCTGGTTAATTTCCACCTAAATGAAAATAACCAATATCCAAAAGATTATTTCAAAAGAAATCTGCTCTGACAGTTTTATAGTACGATGTTATACTTCTGATTATATATACTGGTTAAAAGCTGGTTATATTTATACTAGTTAAAAGCTGTCAAGACTGCATTTCTTATAAATAAATTAATATTGGCTAAATATTATCAACTCTGATGTTTTAGTTTACAACTCAATTGTTTTAGTTTAAAGGTGCTATCTTCTTTTTTTTTCATTTACTACCTTATAAAACTGTCTTCACCCAGTAACAGTTATAACTATGAATACAGGCAATTATATGAGAACAATTTCTATAGTTCGAATTGCTCGATTTATAGACGAATCAAACTCATATCTGAAAAACAGCTGAAATGTTCAGCTTTGATTAGTCAGCAACTGAAACAAGATGATGTGGAAAATTCCAACTGTATCCTCTCCTCGCGAGAGGGATGGTTATACATGTGTTCGCAATCAGAACTGCAACAGGCTATTTCAGTTCTTTTCTAGGAAATTCTCAGAATCAACATTTGCTTAGGCAGCCAAAAGGGAGAGCAGTCGAGGCAGAAACGTCTCAGCTGATTCTCCCCGAGCTTCAATCAACTTTACTGTTTTTCTTACAGTTAGTAAGAAAAACAGATGGACAGAATGGCCTTACTTGTTTTTGTTCTGCATTCTCTGTAAAATTTGTAGATCTTGGCCTAATTATGTCCCCTGTGGAGATATAACCAACTCTCAATGATCTTGTTTTTCTTTGCCCTTTCTTTTTTTTTCCTGCATTGCTCAGGAACCTGAAGGTTTCATTCAACTTCTCCAAATGTTAAAAATCACTGCCTCTAACTTATCCTTTTCACCTTTTTCAGACACATATGAGATTCCAGCCATTAATATATTTGACTGTTTAACTGTTACAGAGTAAATTTAAGCAGATACAGGCATATGTTAAAATGTACTATTTTGCTTAACAACGTCCACTCTAACCCTTATATAGAGCTCCAATGTCCATATTGAGTTACAGCATTTTATATGAGGGTCCGAATGTCTAGTGCAGAGGTCACACATTGGCGGACCCACCTGCTGGCTAATCAGGTCCCAACCTGATTTAAAACATTTATAAATTACCGCATGTTGTCCAACGACAGTGTCTAACTTCACTTCCGCTGCTTCTCTGGATAACGTGGTGAATGGTAAAGCCCTCTGGAACACCGGCACCAGGATACAAATTAGCTAATGAGCTGCTGTCAGTCTGGGTTGCTATTGCTAGCCACTTTTAGACACAGCAGGCAAACCTGTGGTGAACTGGGCGATGGGAAAGAAGGAGCATATAGCCCATTTCTCTCATCAAGCCATAAAAAAAGAAAGAACAAACGGTCAGTTCAGGTGTTTTATAAAATATGTGAATGAGTGAATTGTCTATACACTGCAAAAAAAAATGAAATCTAAATAAGTCTTTTTTTCTTAAATTAAGAGCATGTTTTCTTGAATTAAGGATTTAATTTAAATTTAATTTGCCAATGGAACAAGACAATTTACACTTAAAATAAGAAAAAACGATTGCATTGTCTTATTTGAAGTGCATAATATCTGGATACCTTATTTTAAGAGTAAAAGTATTAATTCCATTGGCAAATCATCTTATTCATCTGCTCAAATTAAAGGGTAAATACCCTTAATTTAAGACATTTTTACTCATTTTGAGATCATTTTTCCAGTGTATACCAAACTGAAAAATTCACAAAAAACACCTTAGATCAGGGGTCTTCAACGTTTTCAAAGCCAAGGACCCCCAAACTGATTGCGAGATGGAGCGGGGACCCCCTAATTATATATATTGTATGAAATTGTGTTATATCAAACTGGTCCTATAGTCACTCTATTACATATGGAGTCATGTAGCGAAAGTAATTTCTCCCTGGGATTATTAAAGTATTTCTGAATCTGATTCCTGGTTGATGGGACAGGTGTTGTGAAAGAAACGGTGCCCAGGTTTGAAAGAGCTCCTGTGTGTTGCTTGTATGTGTGCATTGATGACTGAAAGACATCTTCTGCTTTCATTTATATGTTTCCTACAGTGCGTTGAATTCATGTTAATGTGTATTTAAATACATTTTAATTAGTGCAAAAATTGCAGGAGGAATATAAAAAAAAGGAACCAACCAAGACTTTCGTGACCCCCATGCAGTACCTCTGCGGACCCCCTAGGGGTCGCGGACCCCCTGTTGAAGACCTCTGCCTTAGATTTTAAAATGGAAAAATTTTACTTTTTCTTTAATTCAATTATAACATGGATGCATAAACACCTAATTTAAATTCAGTGTTAAATGCTGTTTAAAGAAACTGATTATAATTAAAGATGTCTCTGGACCTTTACTGGTTGTTGATTTTTTTTATACGGACCACGCTGATTTTTTTATTGGTTACCCCTGTTCTATGACTTTACTTCCAGATAGAGGAATCCAACCTGCACCATTCCTCTATAGGGATGAGTCCAAAATATGGTTAATGGTTGTAAAGTATGAGCTTATACATTGGGTCATTGGTTCGCTCATTTTAAGAAATGTTATCATGAGCTGTGCTTTTAAACCCTTGTTTTGTCGTACAGTTGGAGGTGTAGCTGAGAACAATGATGGAAAATATAATTCAGTGTTTGCACACCTTAAGGAAAGGAACTGGGCTTAGAGTGTGTAAGATAGAAGGAGGAGAAACGTCTGGTGATAAGAATACAAAGGAAACAGGGACATACTGTATGGCAGAATATAGCAGTTATCTGATCCAGGACTTGATTAGTCATGTGTTGTTATTTGCAGAAGTCAGGAAGGACTGGTTCATTTTTCATAATTTTCGTCTCTTCTGAGAGAGATTTGAGTTCATCAGCTGGGTCAGGTTTTACTAAGTTATCAGACACTATGTTAAATTGTTTGACTTATTAGAACAATACTCCCAGATGACAGTGTCAGGATCGTGGCACTGATAACTGGCTTAATTGCTCATTTCATTCACCTGTCTAATTCTGCCTGGTTTCTCATTACTGCCCAACTGATCCACCTGCTCCTGCCTCTATTTAAGCTGCTTTGACACAGCCATCAGTGCCTGATTATTATTGAGCCCTTGGTGTGAGAGTTTTCTAGTGTAACTGATTTTGTTGTGATTGCCTGATCCTGACCCATTTTGCTTTTGGACCTTTGAGCCCGCCTGTCCCTGTTCTGATCTGTTTGCCTGACCTGTCTTCTGACATCTGCTGGATTCTTCTTGTGGGCTAAATCTAGGTCTGCCTTCTGACTTCAACCTGGATTATCCTGCCTTCCTTCATCTGCTCGGGTCTGATCTCCTGTCAGTTCTGCAGCCTTCTAGGCTTCAGTTTCTGGAACTCTCTGGCAGCGTCTGCAGTGTCTTGTCGACCAACAGGCTGGAATCATCCTTGTTCTCTGGGCATGGACTGCACTGCCAAACCAGGTTAGTGACTCACAGGTTCATAATCATCCTCCGTCAGATTATCGTGGTCACTAACCTGTGTTTCTCTCCTGTAGAGGTCCTTGCCTTAGACGCCCTAGCCGCTGATACACCAAATCTGCAGCCCGTCGTTTCAACACTTTTAAGTTATCCCACTGTCTGTCTTGCCCGAATACTGGGTCCCTCTGTTCTGAGTCACAGACAGGAGAAGTTTGAAAATGTGTATTAACAGTTATGAGTGATGACGAAGCAGGACCAGCTTCAAAATTATGATTCAGAAGACACAGTTTCCAAAGTAATGAAGGACACTGGTGAGCAAGGAAATGAGTAATGAAAATGTGAACAGAGAAGGCTTTCTGATGAACATGATGATTTTTCTAGAGAGAATTCAACCAGAGCTCTGGTGATTGTTCAGTGGATCCAAAGAACCCATGGTAAATGAAGGTAAGCAAGCAGGTGGAATGTAGTGATAGCCCTAGAAATGACCTCACTGTGTAGTCCAAATGTGGGTTTTTGTTGGAGAGTTATCAGTTCTGGTTTTGAGTTAAGTTTTGATATCGTGGATAGTAAAGTTTGTATAGAGTTTTGATAGTTTTAAGAAGGTAGATAGGGAAGGAAAGAAAAGTTTGGAGATTGAGGAAAGTGAGGAGAGGATAGAGAATGGAGCCAGATAGGAAGATAAACAGAAATAGATTATCAAAAACTGATGAAAAACTTGTATTTCTAAATAAAAATAAATAAAATATCATATTTACAACCTCATTGCCCAAGTAGAAAAGAATATCCAGCGCTCTCTTCCAAATCCCACAAACATTTTCGTTGTCTGTCTCCAAAGGCCATGCCATTTTGTTAAAGTGACAGGGAAAGATACACAGCCTACCATATATAAATGTACTTTTGTCAGAGCATTTATACACAGCTCATGTTTAAAAATATTTTATGATATAGCTAAATGTGAAATCAGAATATAAATTGTTATTGGTGATTAATGACCACCTCCATGTGCCCTAAATTATAGGAATACGTGCATATTATTGACTGTACTTACACATTTGGCCACTAGGTGGATTGATGTGCAAATGTAAAACTCTTAATGAATGAAGCACAAAAAGGATTTTTAATGCCAACTGAACTTTTCCTTGAAATCATTGCTTATTCCTTTAGGTAATCTTTGACAGACCTTATTTCATGTGGTTTGACTGAAAGATACCACTTGATAATGTTTTTATATCTTGTTTTTATTTTATCTTTGCATAGATTGATTTGTTTTATATATTGTTTATATTATTTTTTTATGTTCTCTTGTCTCTCTTCCGGAAAAGTTCTATCAAACCCAAAAACTGATTAGATAGATGAACTTCAACTATACTCAAGCTGTCAAATAAACCCTGACTTACTGATAAGGGAATGCAGGAAAAGAAAAAAAAAATCACAAACATTTTCTACGGTAGTTGTAAGAACCCTCATATTTGTTCTATCTTTCCTGCTCCTTGGATCCTAAGAGTGGTTGTGTTTGAAAAATATCAACCTAGTGTAAAAATGAATTATATATATCATATTATGTGTGTTAAAATTCTCTTGTTTTCCTCCTTCAGATATAAGTTAATCTCCAAACCTTAGGGAATAGTATTTTTGTATGGCTTGATAAATGAGTTTAGAGTTATAGTAACTGGATCGC
Source organism: Cyprinodon brontotheroides (assembly GCA_018398635.1). NCBI lineage: Eukaryota > Metazoa > Chordata > Actinopteri > Cyprinodontiformes > Cyprinodontidae > Cyprinodon > Cyprinodon brontotheroides. The sequence goes on along the minus strand of JAGKQL010000011.1, from coordinate 2,646,288 downwards.
TAACTCCCAACCAATGCCAAGGCCTGCCTTTCAAAATAATAAGACCTTCTTTTCCATAAAGATCCTATGGAAGTGTGTTTGTATTTATTCAGATGCATTTAAAGAGTCTTAGCACTTATTTCATGCATTTCTCTCATTGCAACTACCGGTACAAAAGCACTTCCTGACCCCAGCTGACAGTGTTATCAGTTGCAAACTTTAAAACAACCCTGAGGGTCTGAGGAAGAGCATCAAAAAGACTTTTCAAGAAATTTGCTAATTTGGTTCATATTTTTCCCTTTGACAATACTACAGTAAATCAGAAAAAAATACCATCATATGTGGGGTTTCATAAAGTTATATTTTGGAAGCTGTTTTAACAATATACAGAACTTTTTTGTTTAGGATTTATTTATAGCATCACAAAAAACAGATCTTACTAAATGTGTGATAACTTTGATAACAGATAAATGAAAGTATTTTGAATTATGTACTCAGTTTGCTGTTAATAAATGCAGATAAACAATATTAAACATTAAACAATATTAGTTGAGGTTATGTTGCACTAAGGTGTCACAATATGAACTGTTTGTAAAAGCAAGCATGGGTGTGAAATGGTGGAAAATTATGTATTTCAGTACAGATAAACACTGTTTTGGTTTTTTTTTTGTTTTTCTGTTTTAAAAAGTATAAAATTAGGGATCAGCATGTTGAGTCAGACTCAGTTAGGCCTAAAAAGTACCTCAATAACAAACTGAAAAAATACATGCCACATTTTTTTTTATATATGTTTTACCTTGTGCTATTCTCCTTCCACTTGTTACAATACTAAAATGTAAAACTCAATATCAATAACTAGGAAAATATTCAATACTATATAAAGTAAGGTACCATTTTCAATACCACTGGAACAAATAAAAATTAAAATGATTAAAGGCAAATTGGAAAAAGTCACCTTTTTCAATCTCACCATGTCAAATTATTGCACAACACGATCACAGATGCTAGTCAAATACATGTGCAAGTATGAAATTAACAAAAGTAATAATATGCAAACAACACCTGTTTTTGGTACTAATATCATTCCAGTATCAATATTTTTCTAAGTATCTATCATTTTGACAACCCTACCTACTGCAACAAAATACATTGTATTTAGCTTTATTATAAAAATGCTATAATTTAACAGCTCTGCTTTTTTCTGTAATGATAAGGCTAAATATAAATAGTAAAATCTCTTGGTGGTGCATCACCTTGGTTCATTGTCATCTGAAATGCCCCCCTAAAATTAAAGCAACATTTTTATATTGATTTACTGTTAGCGGGAAAAAAGCTGTATAAAATAATAATTAAATACAGAGATGGGAAGTAAGGAGTACAAATAATTCGTTCTTGTACTCAAAATAATTTTTCTGATATTTTTACTTTTTACTTTACTACCTTTTTTATAGCGACTTTTTACTTCTACTCCTTACATTTTTACTAAATATCTGTACTTTCTACTCCTTACATTAAAAAAAAATGTTGTTACTTTAGTTTTTGAATCATTTCAATAGGTTACCGTTATTATTTTTCACGTCATCAATGCAAATTCAATCTAATTGGATGAGGAATCTACGTTGAATTTGACACCACTACAAGATGAATCGACAGATACGGCGGTATTCATTCAGCAAATCATTGCAAGCAATTGGCAGCGTTAAGCGCTGATAGCATGAACGACAGAGATGATGATTGAAAATGAACACCAACGGAATCTAGTCCTATTGGCAGACATCCATTTAAAATACTTTGAAGGCAACGGCATAAAAACAAAGGACCTACTTTTAAGTTTATACTAAGTAAATTTAAAGCCTGTACTTTGTTACTTTTTACTTGAGTAAAAGTTGGTACTTCCACTTTTACACCAAGTATTTTTTAGCACAAGTATCTGTACTTTTATAAGTGGAAAGTGAGTACTTTTGCCATCTCTGATTATATATATATATATATTGATATATATATATATATGTATATTCCTATGGCTATATATATATATATATATATATATATGATACTAGCCAAACCAGTTAAGAAACAAAAATAATCCTCAGCAAAAGCTTGCACCTCTTACAAAAAGTCATAAAACAGAAAAAGTCTAGCAGTGCGCGTAGAAATGTTCAATCACACAGTGCATCAGAAAGTGTATCAAGGTTTGTCCCTCTCTTCTTGTCACTTTTAGATGCGAATGACTGTTTATTCAAGGTGCCACTGGTATTTTACCACACTGTCGATACTTATCAAAACGATAATTTGTACACGGATACTGAATAGTTGTAGTATCCATACTTGGAAACAGAGGTTTCGATACTTTTGCCCCCAATATATATATATATATATATATATATATATATATATATATATATATATAAATATATATATATATATATATATATATATATATATATATATATATATATATATATATCATATTATTTCTGAAGATTAAAGTTATAATTCTGAGATTAAAACCAGAATTCTGAGATTGAAATTCAAAATTCTGAGATTAAAGTCAGAATTCGGGCTTTTTTCAATATCAAAGGAATATGATATTTAAAATACATGTTTGTTTGTTTTTTCATTGGCCATAATCCTCTTCCGTAACATCGCTCAGTTCTAACTTCAAAATAAACTAAAACTTTTGTTTTGAGGTAATAAAGTGCATTTTTTGGCGAGCTGCTAAGCCCAAACTAGCCATATAAATTAAATAACGCGTAATTTTTTTTTAAATGTATTGTTTGTAGCTGTCAGTATCCCACTGTGAGCACATTGACACAGCAGTATTTGGGGAGGCGCTGCCGACCCGCTGCTCCCAGAGATGGCAGTAGAGCCGTAACTGACTGCGGGGCCTGTGCGGTGACCAGCGGCCCTGACGTTACTGAACCACGGACTGCAGTGAAGCAGCGCAGAGCCGGGAAAAAAAGGTAAAACACACGGGTCCTTCAGGCCCTTTAAGGCATTTCAAATAACTTTTTTTCCACCGTTAAACATGTTTTATAGCAGTATGTCGACCCCGGCTGCATCTGGAGAACCGTTAACTTGGCTAAGTTTGCAAGGCTAGCATGCTAATAGCTACTGTCGTTCCAACATTAACTGCTAGATAACACCAAACGTGCCGAATTATCACTTAATAACCTATCATAATAATATACCCAGGGATTAAAAACTTGAATTATCCGTCTAATCATCCGTCATTAAAGAAGTGATAAAACCAATAAAGGCTGTGAAGGAGGCTACTTTCTAGTAGCATGAGCTAGCTAACAGACTTTAGCTTTCAGAGCAGATTATTTGCACTACATCGCGATAGATTAATAATCCCAAACAACCAGATATATTATTCCTATGTGATATGTACTGGAATTACACTTTGTTGGAGGAATTGTGGTTAAAACCTGGAAGATAAGATATACCTGTTAGTAAATGTGAGAAAAACATGTTCTGTGAAGTTTATCAGTTTAACCAGATTACTGTTTGCTGCTATGGTCTGTTTTTCCACACTGGGCTCTATCGTTATAAAGTAGGATTATTTACGCTTTGATCGTATATTAAACTTCACCCCAGATGTTTAATTTGTGAACTCTGTGTTGCTTTTAAACGTCTAAAGCTGCGAAGATTTGTTTGTGATTTCTGTTTACCTACAGATCCCATTACTTCAGACAAGTAAACACCTGCCTCACCAGCAGAGTTTTAACTATACGCTTCATTTTAGAGCCTTGCTTTTTTTAACACAAACAGAAATGATTCTCAGAATCTTATTCTGCAAAGTTCTGACCTGCATGTATCAGTTTCAGCTCATTCTCTAAACCTACCTTTATTTTTGACAACTGAACAGTTCCTTGGTGCCAAAACACAGATCTCTTAAAAACAGCCTTAAGTTACAGAGCTGTTTGGTCTATAAGCTGCCCGAGGCAGAAAAGGTCCATAAACCTAGCGAAAAGCATGTCAATATTCCTCCACTCCAATGTATTCCAAGTGTATTGGGTATCCATAATTTACTCGAAGCGAAGTCATTTAGAATGTTCCAGTCAGTATATTTCCTAAGCGCTGGCGCGCGCCATGCAGCAGCGAGGCCTAAAAGACCAAACCAGATGAAAGTCGCATTCAGCGTCTGCTCTGCCGATAATGCAAAGCATTAGAAAGAAGAAATGTGCTACACCTGTGCAAAGAAAAGAAACAACGAAAGAAAGTTTTGTTGAGGAAGAGCATGAGTTCTTTCAGCTGAATCACTGGTTTTGAAAGTTTACAGTGGACTACATTGCATGTGTTCACAAAACTTTAAAAATGTCAGCTTTATCCAACATGCTTATAGGTGCAGGGGTGGTATTACCCAAAAGTGCCGATTAATTTGAATCACACGATTCTACGAGCCGATGCGATTCTATCGACATCGCGATTTTTTTTTCTCCCTCTGTTTGTTTTGGGCGACCATGTTGGCTCATGAAAATCTCCCCACAGCCCGACATCTACTGGACTGGAAGCTGTATTAGCATGTGAAATAGAATTTTATTTATTCATTTTTAAATTAATAATGCAATACTTTGGCGTCAGAAAATCGTCCCCGCAGATGAAAAATTAGAATCCACCATAAAATAAAATGGTCCCTATTACAGTGACAACCTGGGGTGTTGTTCATAATGGGGGTGAGTACATAAACAACCTGAAAACCGGTCTGTGGTCCACGATTCCTTTAAGTTCCTGATACCTCAATAGCGCGGTTGTCTGCTTTTTGTCCCTCCTTTCTGTTTACAGTGGACCACATTGTACAAAACACCAGCTTTATCCAACATGTTACAGTAGGAGATATTTTCTGGATTTTTTTTTTTTTTACCATGTGGCAATGAAAATCTCCCCACCCCCGTAGCGCAGTTATAGAAGGTCTCGAATTAAATGAAAGAAAATGGTCTCCGGTGCAATTAATAACCTCATAACAAAACACGGTCTGTGGTCCATGATTGGTTCCTGACACGTCAATCATGGCTGTCAGCTTGAAGCTAGCCACTGTGCATTGACTGAACGAATCGACCCCTTCTCGTGCAGGACGCTATGGCTCGAAGCTAGCAAAAATGCTTTATTCACACCTAGCAGCAAAAACGTGCATTTGCTTCATTTTTGATGCTTGTATAAGTTTAGTACTGATGCACGGCTGAAGCATCTTTGCTGCTCTCGGCTTTCGCGTGTGGAAAAAGTGGGCCTGATGCGCGTTGGGCAAAGCTTTCTTTGCCGGTACTAATGGCAGCTATATTTGCTGTGATCAGTGGGTAAAAAATTAATTTGAATCTATTTTGAAGTGAGAAAGTCCTCCTGAAAACATTGTCGGTGCAGTCAGTTCATCCAGATTACCATCCTGCCTTCAAATAATATTTCTGTCGGAGCCGCTCAGACCCCCACATACCAGCGGTGCGTTATCACTAGGAATCCCGTTTAACAGCAGCCTCTGGCCCGGTTGCCTCCTCGTGGTTTGCCGCAGCGGCTGTAATCCAAACTGCGATGGCCAGGATAATAAAAGCAAACATGTTTTGCCGTCAGATTTTGGCATTTTAAGTCAATTTAGGTGTTAATAAACTGTTTCAGAGGAGTGATCATAGCGCTCTGCTTCATCATTGCTGTCTGTCTTCCTGCTCCTGCTGCTTTAGACGCGCTGCTGGACCTTTTTGCTTTTGCCGTGATGCGCATCAACCATTGCCATTGCATGTAAACTAGCTGCTTTTGCTGCATCTGCTGCTTTAGGTGTGAACGTAGCATGATGTTGATAGCTCGTGTCACAAGCACTCGGTCTCGGCTTGTTTCGTTCTCGATCTTGGAAACATCTGAACACCCTGACAGACACGTTCGTGTGTTTTGAAGTCGTGGTTTCGAGGGGTGGTCTGAAGGAAGAGGCATGGTTGTGTATTTTCAAAAAGTAAAGCTTGCTGGAACCGTTTTTCCAAGGTCTCCTACAGCACCTTTAAGAAGAATCTGCTCTGATCTACTGTTAAGTTTAATAGGTCACCAGGTAGTTAAGCAGCAATTCTGAAATGTCAATCACTTTTGGGGGCAAAATCATTGTTGTTTGTGAGAGAAAACTGTTGTTGCACACCTTTGCCGTTAGACAGGTTTTCAGTGTTATTTCAAAACAAAGACTTTTGAGTTGATATTTCAATCAACCTTTAGTATTTTATACCATCTTGGTTACTAGTAAACGTCCTTCATTGGCAAATTTCCAGGAGATAATAAGGACTCCCCTATCCTTCATGCACTGTGATTGGAAGGATTGGAAAAAACTTGGCTGTTATTTGTTTGGCTTCCTGTTTTCTCATGAGATCTTACTTTTCTGTTGTGGCCTCCTGAAGTCACTTTGTGGAAAACGCTGTTTCCTTTTTCTAACTTCAATTTAAACTTCCCACTCATACTGAAAACCACTGAGTTGATTTCTGAAAGTACTGTCTTCCACACATAGGAGTGTTACCATTGGTGTTACCTGGCTGCGCTCTTTGATAGATTGATGATTGATCAGGGCGGGTAAAGGATGTCGTTGAATCGTGTTCGCCTATCTGCCAACTTCTCTTTGCATTTGTTTTACAATCCATCGAACGCATAAACCAGTTGCCGGTCTATCGCAGGGTACAACAGAGATGCACAGGAAAAACAAACACACTTTAAAAGACCATTTACATAGACCAGTTAACCTAGCAGTCAGGTTTTACTTTATGTTTTATTTTTTGGACTCTTGCAGGAAGCTTGAGTATCTCTGGGAATACAACAAACAAATGTTCAGATGGGGCTTTGCGCGGGTAAGTTAATTTAGGCGTCACTGCTCTTAAACAGTTTATTGGCGCCCTAAATTAACTTAAAATGCAGAAATCTGCATTGCAGAATATGCGGTTTGGTTATTTAGATGAAAACACACACCAGCTGCGGCGGTGAAGACGCTGCTGATGAAGGGATCCATACTGTGCCGGCGCATCCCTGGTATGTCGGGGTCTGGCAGCTCCGACAGAAAAATATTGAAGAGCAGGATAATAATAATCTGGATGAACGACTGCACTGATTACGTTTTTCAGGTGTATTTTCTCTAGCTTAAACACATATTAAAACTACTTTATTCCCACTGATCACAGCAAATATGGCAAGGCAGAGAAAGGATAGTGAAGCTCACTTTTGAACGCGCCTCAGACACACTTTGCAGCCAGAGCAACAAAGCTGCTTCAGCCGCGAGTCAGAACTATTTTGCTGCTTTGCTGCGTGAGCGTAACATAGCACTGCCTAGATAAGCCATAATGCTATAGCGAGAATATAACTTTTAACTGGGGGTGTAGCAGTTCCCGTAAAGCAAGACGACTCTCACGGACTTCTACAGGCCTTGTAGATGGCGGGTGGGGTGCTCCCTACAGTACAAGTGCAGTATTTCCCACAGACCACCAGGCGGCCGAGAATACCTTTTGTTCAACCTGAAATGACTCATTTAGTCATCCATAGCGTTATGGAACACATTAATTAACTGAAAAATGTTTAGTGTCACTTTTAACCCTAGCAGTCAGGTTTTACTTTGTTTTATTTTTTTTGGACTCTTGCAGGAAGCTTGAGTATCTCTGGGAATACAACAAACAAATGTTCAGATGGGGCTGGAACTAATGATCATTTTGTTAAGCGACTGATATGTATATTATTTGTTCAATTAATCAATTAACAATTGACTATTTATTATTATTTTGATACACATATTTTTTTATATCTTAAATGCAAATTGTTAATTATTCTTTTTCAATTTTGGTATAATTACTGCTTTAAGTGGGTTACTCTGTCAGCTATAGGCATAATTTAGAGTCTCTATACTCTAGTTAATGATTAATCCATCACTAAATTAGTTGACGATAGTTCATAAATCAATAAATCTGATTAATTTTTGTCAGCCCCATATTTAGACTATTTTTTGAATCATTAGATTTGTCCAATAGTGGCATTATGGAGTTAAACGCAGGCATCAAATAAGAAATTACATTTGCCATTTAATTGATCAGCTCTGTTAGGCTTAATAATTGTAATCTACTTCTCTGTGTGTGTCTTCTGCGGTTTTCTACAGCATTCTATTCTGCTGTTTGTTTTGGATTGTGGATTTCTGTTTTGCTGTCTCTTTGCCATGAAGCCTGGCCTGGCAGCTTGGGTTGTCATTAACCGGATGTGTCGCTGGCAACATTGGGAAGGAACTGCTCCCAGAACAATAGGGGACTTTCCCAGGTGAAGCGTCCACACTCCGTGGCTTCTCAGTGGCGTCCACCATATTGGGTGGCAGCCTTGGGCAGTATGACAGTGAAAAATGGTGAAAACATGTTTAATTGTTGGTTGCAGCACGTGGAGGTGGAGATCAACGCTCTTTCTATCGCATACCAGCGTAAGTGAATCAATGTGAAAAAAACAAAGCAGCTATCTGAACAAGCGCCGTCACCCACAAGCTGACCGCGGATGAGTCGATTTGGCCGGTGTTAAGCTGGAATACGCCAGGGTCTGCAGTGCTCACTTTGTCTGGTAATTGATCAAGCATTTTAAAACATGTAAGTATATTAATAATAGGGCTTGTCATGGCGTATTACCTCGTGTACCGTGTTGACTGCCTCCGCCGCCCTTCTCCAACTTACCTATGACTACGGCGTACTGGACTCCCTCTCTCAGCCGTGTTTTAATTTGATTAATTTCACCTTAACTTGATTTCAACCAGCGGAAAAGGCTCCAAATATGGCAGCGAGAAGCCGGAGGGGTTTAGAGGAGGATTTGGCGGTGCGTTACCTACCAAACCTTTGAAGTACATAGCAGCTAGTTAAAAGTACATTACATGCCTGTGTGGTTGTTACACTAACGTTTAGCACTGTTTGCTGGCTTTATGAGCTGCGGCTCCTGAACCCATCCATTAAGTAAACTGCACATGAGACTCAGGACTTGTAGCTTTGGAACTGTTAAAGCGCACCGCCGACCGTTAACCATATAAATATACACCCATGAGATTAGTTATTTACATTTTTACCATCTTATTAAAAACTCACCCGTCCACATTATGATGGCGATTGCGATTTCCTTCATGTACATCACTTCGACATCTCATACCCAACCAGATGTGAACTGGTTGTGACCCTCTAGACCCTTGTCTCATTTCCACCAAGAGTGTGCAGAGGGTTTTCACTTACTAGGGTAATGAACTGAACTATGTCACCGTGGCTCTATATTTGGCCAATCATCTGGATTAGTGCTAAATGCTAAAGAAGGCACCGTGGAGGGCATAGGGGTCATATGAAGTGCGATCCGCGGAACATTTCCTCAGATATGTTCCATGATCTGGTGGCTCTAGCGTGCTGGCGCATTTCTTATCCATTCTCGCTATATGATATATATGGATATACCTATAATATGCTACCTAAGATGGCCGGACCGAAGCTGGCCAGTGACGTCACTGGAAAACCTCCCTATTGTGTCTTTTAGAAGAAACTTCTGCTGGAGAGCATTGGAGTGTATGTGCTTGCAATATCTCTCATATACAATATGTAGGCCCTTGGAAAGGTTTAAGCCCTGAGGTTTAAGTCTTTTTCTTTACAGTAGTGTTCTGTAAAACAAAGTGATGCAGACTTGCAACGATTTTACTTCATCTTGGTCCAGATAGACAAGATGTGCTAAGTCAGAAGAAGGAAAAGTTCAACAACAGCAAAGATATTTTGTGTTGCATCACAGAATTGACTTTGATTGTTCCACTTACTGTGGGCGTTGGGGTGACTTAGTGGTTTTACTGGTGGATTCCCTGCACTTCCCTTGGAATGCATCTGGGCTCTCTGAGCCACTTGGTGCTTTTCAGGCCTCCACTAGCTCCCTGTCAACACTGCACTTCCAAAGGTCAGTAGGTTTCCTGGCATTACGGGTTTCAGCCCGTTGCTCAGCCGGCTGATCCAAAAACACAGCAGACGTTCATTAACAGTCTTTTACTGTTGCAGAAACGTTTAACCACAGTACCTATAGAGCTCACCGTCTGAGCTCTTTTTGTTACAGCTAACGATATGATGTCTTACTTTGGCTATCGGCGAAACAAACAGAAATTGAATCAGCAGGATTTATGAAGGGCATTATTCTTAAGCAGCACCCGGGTGTTCTGTCTGTTTGGTAAGCAGATCCTCCCGCACGCACTGCAGCGATGACAGTAGGTCAGGAAAAATACAGTGACAGCCACACAGGGTTTTAATGAAAATTTAAAATGAGTCTCTTCTACCTTGTTAATGTCTGGCATAAACGCTCTGGCTGGTGTGGGAATTAACAAATTAATAATTACATTTTGCATCGGCCTTAAGAAGGGAAATTCCTTGCAAAGGTATTCACATCCTTTACTGTCATTATGACTAACAGTATTTTAGATTTTAGGCGGTAGACCTACTAAAAAAGGTGCGCGAATGTTGAGCCAATGAAAATGCTGTTTTGTTGTTGTTGTTGTTGCTTTTTAATCAATCTATTCACTGCTTTCCTCAGTTCAGCTTGACATGGTTTTCCAGAAGGGTTATAGCAAGATTTTAGATAGCAAATCTTTAGCAATGTAAAGAAATGCATATTTTTTCTGTATATTTCCTTTCATAGAGTTGGTGTTTGGCTGGAATTAATGCCCAACTGATCTCCTGCAAACACTTTTTCTGTGCTTGTCATGATCATTTCCATTTGGTGCATTGCTGCTGGTATTTCTAAATAAAATGACATTGAGAGATCAAGCTTCTTCCATGTGAAGTCATTTTTTAATTGCCCACTTTAAAACTAAAAGATCTGCTTGTTTTCATAGAGATTTGGTGATTTGCAGCTAAAGGAGTGCAGCAGAAAAGAAGCAGTCTCTAAAAAAGGAGCATTGTTGCAGCATATTAGTCCTACGAGACCATGGCTAGCTGAAACGGAGATGCCAAGTGTAAAAAACCTTTTGCTCAGAGATTTAGAGAGGTCTTTACTCCCAAAGTTGGAAATCACACTCGAAGGTAGCTTGTTTACTTTGAAATCATCACTTATACCGCTGTACCTTCAGGTTACAGAATCAGTGGTAAGATCCGCCTGGGCTACTATTATCAGCAAAACAAATATTTTGCATTTTTGCATCACTTTTAATCACTTTTCTGTTTCCTATGTTCATAAATTCTCTCTTAAATCCATGGTGCTTTGAAGGATAACCCATCCTGCTCTGTTTTTTCTCCACTCTTGCTAGCCTGTTGTTGTGGCTTTGGTGTTGAGATGTTGGTTACAAACTCCTCATTATTCTCTGCTGCTTTTCGATACTGTCTTTTTCTAATTTGTTAAAGCTACAGTAGCCTTTCATTTTATTTAATTTTTTTCTAAATCCATTGTTTTCTGACCTGCTTTTCAGGTTGCACACTTTCCCTTGCATATGTGTTCATGACATTTGACATAACAGTTGAGGAATTTATTAGTTGGTTTAGTTTTAATGAAACACTTACACTTAAGGGCTGGTTATACACCTTTAGCAATGTCTCGCAGTGAGCTTGACGCAGTAATTTTTGATTTATGCTGAATATTGAAGCGTGGCCTGTGCTATACGCTGTGGGTCTACATACGGCCGAGGCGATCGAAGTGGGGGCGAGGGACATGGTGGCGAAAATGAACGAGGATCCAAGTGGAATTAGGGCCACAAGCTGGCATTGGGCACCTCATTCTTCTAGCTAGTCAAACTTCACGAGTTGTTTTCCGCAATTTCGGTCATAAAAAACAAAACAAGCCGGCCTCCTGTCAGCGGTCTGTCACAATTTGGGAGAGGTGCAGCAGAGCATCTGTGGAGGGGACAGGGACGTCTTTTTGTTCACTGCGACACCTCTGCAGAGGGCCTGGTTTCGAAGTATAAATCAGCCTTTTACGGAAGGATTTCATTGGCCCTAATCCTCTTCCGTAAACAGTCACCTCAATCTTTGTTACATTATTGTTTTTAGACTGAGATGTCAGTGTGGTTTTTAAAGCCTCCATCGGGCTCTTGTCCTTATTTTCGCAAGGTGCTGAAGTGTCCCGCAGGTAGGAGGAGTACAGCAGAGCAACTGGGCTGTGTTTGTCCTGCATGAGAGCAACTTGATCTCTGGGTCCCGCATTTTGGCTTTGCATGGAAGAAAAAAAGCCATCCATTTAGATACAGCCAAAGCTTCTAGTCATAGCTAGGTTATTTTCTATTGTTATATCTTACCATGTTGGAGATGCTGAAGTCCTACAAATTGTGACTTTATGATAAAATCACAGCCTCTCAAATTTGTTAGATTTGTGTTTGAACTTACAAATGTTATTAAAAATCTGATATTCTTGCAGTCTTTTTTTGTGTTTTTGTTTTTCTATAATGTCATGTCATTATCCTGATTTGACCTAGTTTAGACCAACATTGAAAAACAGTAATTTCTTACTAATAAAAACCTCCAGATCTGTCAGAAATCCTGTAAAAACCTTCTTGGAGGGACAGCGTAGGTGTTTGTGAAAGCTTCAAACAAACACAAAACGAAAGGTTTTGGTTTCTTCCAGCCAGACTTCAAGTATAAAGTAGACAGGATTGAGGATTTCTGTACACAGATATCTGTCCTTTCAATCTGTTAGGGTTGTGGAGCTTTTGCCACATCAGATGTTAACAAATCTAGGTGGCTTTTAATGCTGTATTAAAGTGTTAACCATTTGTACATCTTTGCAGTTAGGTAATCGTGGCTTTTTATTAGATATTTTTCCTTCTAATAGATTTTTGTTTTTCACTTCAGTAGTACCAGATTAATACTGCGTGAAATGTGGAAGAAATTTGGCAATTATTCATCATGTTCCAGTTTTTATACATTCCAAAAATCCTGTTTTTTATTATTGTTTTTACAGTGGTCTGTGAACATTGTTCCCTTTGTATCTGAGTTTTCTGACCAAAATGGAGGGAGTTTAGACGTGTGTAAAGTAGGGCTGAAACAATTCTTTGGACTAATCGTGATTAGTCGATTATTGAAGTAATTGATCTATCATTAACTACCTGTCCTCAAGTTGAAAAGTTTTAGTTTCACTCGATATAATTCTGTAAAAAATTTTCTTTGGGGAACCTTTTGCTATCGGTTATTAATTGAAAAATGTATAAATGTTAGTTGCAACCCCAGTGTAAAGCAGGGCTGCTGCTGACAGATGTTTTAATTATCCATCAATATATATATGTATATATGTATATTTTTTGTATTAATTAGTTATAAAAACAAATGGTAAACAAATAGTAAAGGAGCATTCCTCTATAGATGTTAGTAATTTTAAAAAGTCACCGGGCTGCGTTTTTTTTCTTTTCTTTTTTTCCTTAAAAAGCATATCGTAGGTTAGGGCCTCCCTTTTTATCAGTATTTAGAATAATGTGAGGAATTGCTCTTTGAATCAAAATGTACTTGTATATGAGCTATTTTTATTTCCCGAGAGTCTGCTTAGCTTTACAGCAGTAAAGGATAAATTCCAATGCTTATTCAGACAACAAAGACATTTCAGATGTGTACAGCTACACATGTGATGGACCACAGTCTTATAAATTTGAGCCTGTTGCACTTAGAGAGCAGAGAGAGACCGGGGGGGGAGAATAAACTCATCGCTGTATAGGAAAAGTAACTTTACCTATGACAGTCATAGTGTTGCAGCTTGTCCTCAGAGGATCGTTTACTCTAGCAGCATCCTACTACTTTTCTGAACTATACACTGAAAAAATTAAGTGTATTTACCCTTAATTTGAGTAGGTAAATGAGGTAGTTTGCCAATGTAATGGGTATTTTTACTCCTAAAATAAGATAATTTGATAACATCCACTTGAAATAAGACAATGCAATTGCGTTTTCTCATTTTAAATGTAAATTATCTTGTTCCTAGGCAAAATGTCACTTTTATGTCCTCAATCCAAGAACAAATGCACTTTAAGAAAAAAAAAAATACTCATCTAGATTTCGATTTTTCTCTAGTGTAGATATCATTCTGAGAGATTTTGCAGTGATCTGCTTTTAGAACTTGTAAACGGATCACAAAATTTTGGGTGGTATTTGGTGGGAAAAACTCCAGCTACTGTGCCGTCAGAGAGAATAGATGGAGTAGAGAATAGATAGAAAAATAAAATAAAACACACTAAATGTTACCAGCTGGTGGTTTTACGCAGTGAGCTGGTTTATTAGTTATTAGTACATATCTAAGAAATAAACATGATAAACTGATGTCACCCTGAGCTCTGAAAGCGCAAGAAATCATGATTTTTTTTCCAAAAATGAAATCTTCATAACCAGAATGTTTGTTGAATTGATGTTATCATTTATCACAGAGACTCCCCATGGTTCTGTGGTCTTCTGTGGTCTCAGGCCGTTTCTCTATTTGTGTACCTGTGCGTTCTCGTGTACTCATGAAATGTCACCATCCTCAGCCTAGTACTGCTGCAATTCACAAGAACAGGCAGGCCGAGAACAGACAAAGTCCCCGGGTACTTTGAACTGATGTTCAAAGTCCCGGATGTTCTCGCCCCTCCCTCTTTACCCAGCATGCATCAGAGCAGACTTGTCCATTCTTGAGATTGACAACTGTCCCAGCATGCACTGCAGCAGCAGCAGCTTTCAATAAGGCGCTCCATTGAAAGTTAAAAAGTTCTCTTTTTCTGTTGCTGTTCTTCAGTGAAAGCCTGTTTTAAGATATTTTGAGGTGAGAATATTATACTTTAAAAGCATCAATATATGGTCCATTTACCAATTTAATGTGTAATTAAAAAAACTATTTCTGAAGTTGAGAGGACCGCGTCAACCGGTGGACCTCCGAGGCTAACGGCAGCCAGGGCTAACCGCAGCCCTCTCTTAGCATAGCCGTGTGTGAAGTATTTCTGCCTCTGATGGCGAGTTTTTTGTTTTATTTGGCAAGATATTAGTTTGATTTGTGTTAATCTGACTGTGTTAATTATTATTCCCCCACTAAATGAAAAAAGTAAGAATGTATTATTATCTATTATATTAACAGGAGATGAAATGCAGCTCCAGACGTGCCGGCGTGTGGTGACGTCACAAGTACGCTTCTGTTCTTATTGACCCATATTTATGCTGAGTGCTCCCGTTCTCCCAAAGTCCACACTTTCCTGTGTTCTTCTCCAGAACATACTTGGTGAGGACACGAGTATGTACTCACGTTCTAGTGAATTCAGAAACTGCCTCTGTCTGAATAAGTCACACTGACTCACTTCACTGACCCCTGACTAAGGGAGCTGCTGAGAGGACACAAACATATACTTCTCTGACTGGTTACTTTTTCAGAAAAGGCCATGTTTTACAGCTTGTGAGCTTTAGAACAAATGCTTTTTAGGTGTCTGACCTGCCGATCTCCAATCAGAGCCATTCATTATGAAACAGGCCAGTTCTAATCTCTGGCTGATTGCGTCCTGATCCAGTGCCTCTCTGATCAAATTTGATCTTCTTTGTTACAGTGCAGCCATGGGACACAGAGTAGGCTGAACAGGACGGCCTAGCTAGACACATCTGTCGTAAGTATCAATGAGAACACACTCAGATCATTACACCCATATCACCTTGAAGCACATTTGCATTGGAACAGTTTATATTCTAAGCTTCCTTATGATGTCAGTGAAGTTTTCCAGTTTAAAGTAATTTGTGGGTTCTCAGGAGTGAGCTGCTGATGTTGCCTGGTTTCTCTATGTAAGGCTTCCCACTGTGGCGAATGTCATGGCCACGGCCTCATCAAGAGCAGAGACTAGCCATAACCACAGACGCACATCCCAGCTCCATGCCATTGGTGAGTCAAAGCACGCTAGACATGAAATCCTGGCTGTAAACCATCTTTTCTGTTCTAACTTCTTCCTTAATGTCCTCCTCTCTAGTGTCATGTGCCAAACTCAAGAGAAAGAAGAGCGTTTTCGGCGCTGCCATTTATGTGGAGGTGACAGCAGAGGGAGAGACCCGGCGCACGACCAAATCTCACAGCTCCTCCAACCCAAAATGGGACGAGAGGCTCACTCTGTAAGGGGCTTCTGTTTACCCTCTGCTGTCCTGCTCACTGTTTGTGTTTTTCACCCTAATGTGATCCTTACGCGTCGTAAGGAATATTCTGCAGGATTCAGGCTCATTTATAGCTGCTTTTAGCGAAGCAGCTGATATTTCTCTTGTTTCCACCATAACTTCCTTTAAGCTCACCTAAGGCTTGTTTATATCGCTTATTGAACAAAACAAAGTTGCAATTACATTACAGCTTTAGGGAATCGCAAGTAGTATTATATAAGAACCCTCCGGTTGCTCATCTGATCATTTGAAAAAATAAAAATAAAAAAACTACAGGAGTTGTCTGAAAGCACACAGGCCTCTTTGTGCTGTCCCACAACCAGAGCCATCAGCACAAATGTTGCAGCTCTTTCTGAGCTGCAGCCAGAGACAAATCACTGCTAATAGTAAAGGTTTTAAACAGGGCAGCTAGGGCTGCAGTGTTAAGCAGTCCTGTGTTTGCATCGTGCATGTTTTGCAAGGCACTGTGGGTCTTTCTCATGACTTTGAGGCTGTAATTTAAGATGTTTCTCTTTGGGCCGATGTGCTCGGTTCTAAAAACAATGGCTGCACTGTGTTGTGCTCGTTTTGTCCTTGTTAGAGCTCAACGAGTCGGCATTATGCCAGATATGAATCTTATCTCTTCTTGCTGTTTTTGTTTTTTTTTCTTTTTTTAGGGGGTGGTAGGTAGATGGATTCTTTATAGTTGTTTTATTTTTAAGGTGTTATGGCATCACACTATCTTTATAGAACCTTCAACTGTTTAAATATTGTCTTAATAAGTCATAAATGACAGATGAAAGCATGTTTAATGTCTTTCCCTATGGGAAAGAAAAACATCCATGTTTTGTGTTTATTGCTTTCCTCCTTTTTAGCAAAGAGACTTGGGTTTTCTAAGAAGTGTTTGTGTGTTCTTGATTTTCTTTTTAGGACTGTAACGCCACACACACAGGTGGATTTCAAAGTATGGAGCCACCACACCCTGAAAGCAGACGCTCTGCTGGGCAAAGCAACGCTGGATCTCACTCAGGCACTGGAACAGCACGACAGAAAATGTAGGATTTTAAGACTCATGAGACAACGTAAACAGAAACATGACTGTGATAGATGTGCACTGGAAAAACGATCTAGAAATAAGTAAAAAGTGTATTTACCCTTAACTAAAGTAGGTAAATTAGATGATCTGTCAATGGAATGAGAGTTTTTACTCTTAAAATTAGATATTTAGACTTGAAATAAGACAATGCAGTTGTGTTTACTTATTTTAAGTTAGGGCTTGATGATATTAGTAGAGCCTCCGGCGTGAGATAACAATGCAGAGTATTGAGATATCACTTGCAGATAACTGCAGAGTATTAAGATATCACTTGCAATATATGAGTTAATGCTTAAAACACATCAGGAAAGTATTCAATGTGCTTTACTTTTCCATGTTTTGTTATGTTGTAGCCTTAATCCAAATTGTAAAGAGTTTAGCGATTCGTGTTAGGGACAAATGGCTGCTTATGAAGTAATCGTTAGTTGATCCATAAGGGTAAACAACTTTATATTAACTCATTAAACAATAACTAAATTATTACCATCCCTTATGCCAGCTCTAGCTTTGTGGAACCCTTTCTATTTTGTGGTTATATTGAAGGTGATAATGGAGATTAGTCAAATTTCCTTTAATTTTTGATAAAAGTGATCAACATGTGTCGCTGAATACCTTTGTTTGTAGAACATCGTCTAATTTAAAACCAAAATATCTCCAAGTAATATCTGTTTATAACTATGATTTCTTTGTCACTAACAATATTTGCATTAGTCTGGTCTGGAGCTTAGCTGATTTGGCTTATTTAACTTGAGAGGTATTTTCTAAAAGTTGTTTAGGCTTGTATGCCTTAAGTGCTGGTTATACTCACTGCAGCAGTGTGTCGCAGTGAGCTTGTCGCAGGTATTTTAAATTTATGCCCAATTTTAAAGCGTGGTCTGTGAGGAAGTGGGGGCAAGTTTTTGCGACAACGGGAGACATGAGGGCAAAAAAGAGCGGGGATCTAGGTGGAAAAATGGTCCCAGCGTTCTTGCGCGCCTCTCTCTTCTAGCTGGGCCATCTTCACGAGTAGTTTTCCACAATGGCGTAGGGATGGAACGGATTTTGAAAACCGTCCGAACCGTTCGGATTCGACTGTCTCGGTTAGGTTCGCGTGTGTTTCGGATTCGGTTCATCGCAGCTGCTCCTTTTCTCTCATAGGGGAAGCGTGTACACTCCAGAGCAGAAGGTGGCAGTACTGCGACCAAAGCCAATCACCAGTAGTAAACAAAGAAGAAGAAGAAGCGAAGCAGAAGCGTAGCGGGTGTAGCAGAAAAAAAAATCAGTTGTTATGGAGAATTGTGTGGGTATGGCGAGTGGGAAAGAACAGGAGTTGGAAGACGGCGCCAGCAGCACTTTATAGGTCTGCTGTATGGGACCGCTTTGCATTTAGAGTGACCTATGATGACGGCGGAAAGAAAGTTGTGGATAAAAGTGCAACAGTGTGCAAGCATTGTGCAACACGTTTTGTTTATGCTAACAGGCACATGACCAACATGTCATGCTAACCCTGAAATCCCACATACTCCATCAGCGCTCCGCTCCGCACCAGACCGCCTGCACAAAGCAAAGCATACAGCCTCCACTGTGGCTCCCGTCCGCTCTGCTCCGAGTTCCTTGGCATGCACCAGATGATTAAATTCAAAGCAGCAAAACATGTGGAAATGATCCAGGGTTTCTGCAGATCATTAAAAATAATTACAATTCATAAATTATATGGGATTTTTTCATTAATTTCATAAATTTTTATTTTTCAATAATTTTTATAATTTTTATTTTATTTTTGATTGTAACAATAAACATATATATAACCGAACGAAAACCGTGACCGCCGAAACCATGAACCGAACCGTGGATTTTGTGAACCGTTCCACCCTACAATGGCGGTCATACAAAACAAGAAACAAGCCGGTAAAAAGGAACCAAACAGGAAATGCGCATAGCGTAGAATGGATGTAGATTTGACCAATAAGAGGCCTGCTGTCTGCAGCACTTTCTGCCGTCACCTAAAATTTTGGAGAGGTGCAGCAGAGTGTCTGCGGAAGGGGTGGGTTCACATTTCCGTTCACTGCGACACACATGCAGTATTCTGACTCAGCTAAGGCACAACATGCCAAGCTGTGATTATTAGGTTTCGCCAAAGGATGCCTCTCTTGGTTTATGTCACTTATTCAAGACAGGTTTAAATAATCAGTTTACACAAGCAGACCTTGTACCGGATCAGTGCTCATTGAGTAAAAAGGGAGAAATGTTAACGCGCTCGACATTTCATTGATGGAAAGCCATGAGGAGTTCAAAAATGTGTTTGAAAAAGAAGGGAAATACTCTAAAAGGAGATGGCAGGTCAGTGCTGAAGGATTACATGTGTGAATTGTCACCCTTTTCACCTCAGATGAATCACAAAATAAATGTCATAATTAATTAATTGTCAATTTAGACAATATTTCAGATCTCTTTGGTTAGTCTTTTGATAAAAAATGCTTATTATTAGCGATAATTTATTCAAATGCTTTTTTCTCGTTTTAGTCCAGTTTTAGTCTGGAGAGTTTAGTCTTCGTTTTGGTCACATAAGCTGTTTTAAATTCACATTAAATCAGATTTTAGTCAGTAAGAATCTTGCTTTGACTAAAAAAGTGATTAAAATTTTTAATATTAGAAATTTGCTGCAGGTTTAATTCCTTTAGTAGTGAAATCAAAGGTGAGATACACACCTTGCAGGTATAAAAGCCTTATTCAAAACGACAAGCTCTGATTTGACGCACTTTTTTTCTTTTTAAACAAAGCAACAAAAAGATTCAGGCTCTTTAAATCTGTGCTGGAATTTCACATTTAAATAACTATCTTCATATCGTAGCCGCAAAAAACAAACTAAAAAAACAACAAATGTAACAAGACTGAGGGAGAAACCCTGAACAACTGTTACCTACTGGTAAAGAGGCATTTTATCTGTGAAACAGTGAGGCCATGATTGAAGATGTTCTATGGAAGAGCTGAGGTCAAATTAAGACATTCAGGTAAATTATTCTTACTCTAGGAAATCGGTAACGTTGTTCTAGTTGTGAAAATGAAAGACTAATTTCAATCCCAGACGAAATGGAGTGCTCCTTCCCATGAGTTCTGAGATGCTTGTATGCGGGTGAGGCTGTGTTTTTATGGGTTGATAATCGTCAGTTCGATTTCAAAAACCAGAACCAGTCTTCAGGATTCTTCTGAACCTCCTAATGAAAACACCACACCTGCTTTTAATAGTTTTCTCTCTCTGTCTTCTGGTAGCACACCTGAGTGTGAGCCCATGTGACTCGGCGCAAGTCTCTGATACATTTAGAAGCGTTTCCTCCAGCTTTGTCGGGTTTAGAATCTCGTTAGAGAAAACTGATAGCAGATGAGCGACAAAGTATGGACAGAAATAGCTGACGATGAGATCTACCAATACTTTGACAAACTTATAGATTAATACTGGTTCTTGGGAGGGCTTCTCGGTTTGGATAATGTTACGGGAAACACTGCATGAAATAACACATAATCTAATATTCATTTGGAATAATTCTTGAGGTTCCATTTTGAATTTAAACAGGTTGGACATTCAGTGCTCAAAAAAAAGATCTAGAAACGAGTCAAAATGTCTTAAATTAAGAGTCTTTACCCTTAATTTGAGTAGGTAAATAAGATGATTTGCCAATGGAATGAGAGTTTTTACTCTTAAAATAAGGTAATTAGATAATAAACAACACTTGAAATAAGACAATGAAATATTTTTTTACTTATTTTAAATATAAATCATCTTGTTTCATTGTCTAAGAGTCTCACTTACCTCCTCAATTATAGAGAAAATGCACTTATTTTTTCCAGGGTGGTATGTCTTACTTAAAAACTTGTTTTACTTCAGGTAATTGAGGAATTACAATATCATAGCAGCGTGTTGCTAGAGTAAAAAAGGAGGGGGCAATGGAAAAATAAGGTAAAAATGTATATCATAAACCTTTGTTTAAGATCAGAGGTGCCCTCCTGTCTGCATATGATCTCTGAATTTAATCAATGGCATCTCCACCAGTCTAAAGAGTTATGGTAATGTGTTTTAGAGGGCAGCAGAAGCTATATTGAACACATGTACCATCATAATCTCATTCTAAATGTATTTAGCTGCGTTGTTTTCTTTATTTTTTTTATTTTTTTGCTACCTGTTTTCTCCATAGTGGAAAACGTGAAGGAGGTGCTGAAGCTGAACGGGGAGCAGAAGGGGGTTTCCATGCCTGTTGGCGAGCTGACTGTGTACCTTGATGGCCTGACTGTCTCTGATCAGGAGGAGCTGGCACCGCTGACCAATGGCAGCACAGCAAACGGCACCAGTGAGCTCCCTAGTTATGTTAGGGGTGTGTTATGTTACATTAAGTCAAGCATTCATCCTGCATGACATCTACAAAAACTAACAGATTTATTAGATAATCTGTAAATAACTTTAACTTAATCCCACGCTGCATATCCAGACTGAATTGATATTGAATATTTATCTGTTTTGCCAGAAGTCCAGCAGAATGGTGATGCCATTCATGAAAACGGGGACTCTTCTTCCTCTTCTTCAAGGGCTGCTAACAGGTAATCACCGTAAATGCATAAATCATAAGCAACTTATGCTAGAATAGTGTATTAAACTTAAGTTTTCATAATGTTAAAAAGAGGAATTTATTCACTCATTCTTGGGGGTGGGGGGGTATTTATGTTGATGTCGGCAACAACCTCAGGCTGTCCTCTCTGTCAGGAAGGTGGGGGTTGATTGGATTGGATTTGAGTGCTGTTGTTCAAACAGGGAAACAAATTTGAGTCAGATGTTGTGATCGTTACAAGCCAAATCCCATCAAATCAGTTTCATCTGGTTTTACATTTTTCAGCTTTAAGGAATAGTACACCCAAAACATGATTAGCCTTCATTTTCTACTCACCCCATGTGCTGAACAACAACACCCTGGAGTACTTTTTTGATATCTCAAATGCATCTGGAATCTGGGAGGCTTCTTGCTGTCTGCTGACATTCAAATAATGGAGGTGCCCAACGCGCCTGAGGCAGAAAGGTCCATAAAGTCCACAAAAAGCGTGTCAATATTCCTCCATACTGCTTTCGTCCAATGTATTCCAAGTGTCCTGGAGTGGGTAGCATCAGAATTTACTCGAAGCGAAGTCATTTAGAATGTTTTTAGAGCATAAACAGTAGTGTATAGGTTTCCTGAAAGCGCACACCTGCGATCCTGGCATCTGAGAGCCCGACAGACCAAACCAGCGCTTATTCAGCTCGGCAAAGAACTCATGCTCTTCCTCAACACTGGAAGTCCTCAGACATTTTTCTTTCATTGTTTCTTTCTTTGCACAGGTAAAGCAGCACATTTCTTCTTCTACGGCTTGCATTATTGGAAGAGCAGGCGCTGAATGCGCGCTTTCATTCATCTGGTTTGGTCTGCGGCTTCCGTGCGTAATCTTGCATAATGGCGCGGCTTTCAAGAGAAATCCCTATACACTGACCCCATATGCTCTAAAAACGTCTAAACTATTTTCGTTGCAGAAAGTCTGGATTACCACTCAAGACACTGAAACCCATTGGGCGACCAATATGAAGGAATATTGCTGCGTTACATTGAACTTTATGGACCTTTTCTACTATACGGCGCTCAGACTCCATTGGCCCGATGTCAGCAGACTTTGAACAATGGCTCCAGGCATCACAAACAGATAAAAATATGCCTCCAGGCTGGCATGAAGTGAAACAACTGAGGCTAATGTACTTAGTCACTTTACACAAGTGCTAATGAAAAATGCCTGAATCACGTTTATTTTTAGATAATATTTGATGCTGCAACATTTTGCCAACTACTTTGTGTGGGTGGCGAAGACCCTCCCTGCTTTGATTATTCACATAATATGGTGTTTGTTAAAAACAGTGCTTTGCAGAAACATCCATACCCCTTGAACCTAATGGCTTTATATTCTGTATTATTCCATTGATGACGAACGCGATTAACTGATTGCCAAAACTGGGGTTGTGACCCGGCTTGGGGTCCTTGATCAACTAGCATGAGGTCTTTAGATCCACTACAGAAATTAATCTAAAAAATAAACATTTACTTCTCTGGTTTCAACAGCAATTTACATCATTTTTTTTTTTTTTTTTTTCCCAGATGTTATGTTATTGCTTGGCTAATATAAATATCAATCCTGACCAAAGAGTTTAAGCCCATCTTCAGTTGGTGTTGATTAGCACCACTGTGTTGGATTTTCATGTGAAATTAGATTAAAATATATTGCAATTTTTTGCTTATAAACTGATAAAATGTGTTTTCCTCCAATTTATGATGTATAGTAGTTTAAGCTTTAAACATGATATAATTCTGCTCCAAAAGTCCAATCGATGTAATAGTAGCTCAGCTGGAAAAAGGAAAATGGATCACAGGAAATGTCAAATAACTTTAAGAGCAAATTATCGTTTGAAAAGTGTTAAATCCTCTGATTGCCTTTTTTCTGCACAGAATTCATAATCTAGATTTAGAGAAACTTCAAACAGTCCTTTGCATGAAAGATAACGAGTGGAAAATTGGTCGACATTGTTTGAGGGATCAAGAAACAGGGCGGAGTAAAGGGAGGCAGGAAATGTGTTTTTACTACATTTTGTAACGCACCAATAATTCAATGTGTGGCAAAAAAAAGAATGTCATCAACAAGAGAGAAAGTTTGGGACAATAATGAGTTAAACTCTTTTATCAGCACTAAATATGAGTCAGGGGAAACCCTTTCAGTGATTAAACCAGTTTGCTTTTTATACTGTGCTTAAACAGATGGGAATAATGGGCAACACTTTATTAGCTGCTTTTTATAAAGTGCGAGATGCAAAATAAAAAAAAGGGTTTTTATTATTAAAATACCAGTGAACTATCGCTTTGATACTTGAATATAAAGAATCGTCCACCTTTAAAGCTATATCTAGATTAAAAAAGGAGCTGGGTGGTATAGTTTCTGATCTTCACTCATCGTTTTCTTCTTGAAGCACCATGAATGGAGCAGACCTGGGCCAGCGGTCCGGTTCCTGCTCAGCCTCCAGCGGTGCAGATGGTCAGGTGCCTTCCAGTTCCTGCAGCCCTCCTCTCCATCATGTCCCCAGCCTGACTAATGGAGATGCAACAGCTAACTCCACCCCAGTACACCAACCTCCAGACAGAGACCCAGACGCCAGAATGGGTGAGTTTACTCTTTTATCAAACTGTAAAAACACATTTTTCACGCATGTAGCAAAATCCATCTGTCCTTATGTAGTTTAGTTATTTAGTAAATATGAGGATGCATGCTGCAAAGGACAGGATAACCACCTCCAAGGGCAGGAATGCGGCTGTGATCAACCCCTGGGATGCTGCATTTTTCTCTTCTCTTCTTCTATGCAAAAACCTATTCTGTTTCCAGTAGATTCGAGTTAATGTTCTTCATGGTTCATAGGGTTTTAATGAAGTGTAGAAGAAGAACAGTAGATTAATTTTCATTAAGTGAGGCCTGCAGTCTCTGCTGCTGTCAGCACCTTTGTCCAAACACCCAGGAGAGATATAAAGTAGAGGAAAGCAGAGTGCAGTATGCTGCAGAGCTGCTCTACGCTAAAGGGGATGAATGGACAGAAATTATTCCACTTAGGCTGGTTCTCAACAAAAACGCACAGCTCCTGATCATTGGGTGTCATTCCCATTATTTTTTATTTTTTTATTTTTTTTAAACATAGTGTTTCTAAACAGGTACGATTCACGATGTTCTTATTCTAAATCTGTTTGAAAGAAACCATGTGGAGGACCTCCATACTGCTACTGTTCTACCGCCACTTCATTAAAGCTGTGAACACAGTGAAGAGATGCAACCATTCTTTGTTCTCTACATCCAAGAAGAGTATGAGGAGAAAGATTTCCGTGATTAAATATACAGCATGCTGGATTTTATTACTTAAAAGTAGGGCTGGGTATTTTTGCCAAAGTCCTGAATCGATTCGGATTTTGATTCATTCAGTTCTAAAGCGGTTAATTTTGATTCGATCTGTTTTTACAATAATGAAGGTGGTTCAACTGTGTTTCAAAACACTAATGAATTTTATTTTTTCCTGTCATATTAAACACAAAGTGCAAACTTGTAAATCGGACAGTTTAAACTTGAGATGTAAACAAAACTGTCTCAAAAAGTGCAAACTTGTTGGTGAAAAGTGAAAAAGCCTCACTCGAGCAAACAGGCATGCATGAGCTGCATCATCTCCACTGCACAAACCATATTTGCAGTGTATTCTGTAACAACTACAGGGTGTTTGCTGGTCAGCCCCCATTTGTTAATGTCTTCTATCAACCTATTAGCTATATTTGCAGCTGTCTGGCTTAAAGTATTTTGAGTGCACCTTTCCTGCTCATTTGAATGTGAATGCCACGCACGTCACAATAAAACCAATCGATCTCATTCCCTAGACATCAATTTTGCAAAAAATGTAAAGGAATCTATTCAAAATGACTAAATTGATTTTTTAACCTTACTTAAAAGTATAGTGGAGGATGTTCTTTTTCCGGTTGGATCTCTAAATAAGTGGTCCTCCTAATTGTCAATCATTCTGCTGATATGTTTACCGTGCCTACCCACGTTCTCGTCCCTATTTTCACTTGCCGGTGGTGAGTGGGACATAGTGGAAAAATTGCAAATCTTCCTTTGGAAAGTAAGCTTGTATGAGCCGATGCAAACAGCAACTTTTAAACAGAGCGCACGCAGGAGAAATGGGCTCTCGCACGCGTTTAATAGGGGTTCCCTCTCTGGAAGCTGGGTACAGGGTTGTGTATGTGTGCATTTTTGATGGAGAAGGCGAGTCTTTTCAAGAAATTTCCCCAAATTCCCTCCACTATACATTTAACATAGTTGTTTTTTTCATCCTTTCTGTAGCATTTTAATTCAATTCTAATTCAGTTTGTTTATATATATTGCTAATTCACACTATCATAGTTCACACGTCATCTCAAGGCATTTTACAGAGACAAGTCAACATTTATCATAAAGTTCAAACGGCTCAGCTTCAGTTTGTTTTGTTTTTTTTGTTCTTCTCTCTGGATCGTCTCCCACCGCTGCACTGATTCTTGCAGTTTTGGTTCATAAACAGTTATGATCCCAGACATAAATATTGGTGCACTTAGTGCAGCCCTGTGTGGTTATAAAAATGCTGCCTACAAGACTGATTTTTGTTTAAAAAATCCCCAAACAGATTAGGAGAGACCCTGTCCTGCCCAGAATGCCTTGATCCAAACCTAAATACCATTTATCCATTTATCTCCAGTCTTTATTTCAGCTTCCCTCAAATGAGACAAACAAGAGTTGTGTTACATCTACTGTGTTCTTAAGGACATTTAGAGCTCTGTCTGTGACCAACTGTGAATTTGCTCTCCCAGAGTGTGAAATTCACTCTCTAAAAGATTCGCTTTGGGAGGATTTATACTTATGAGCTACACTGCTGCTCCAACATTGTCCTTAAAGCTTAGATTAATAAACCACGTGAATTTGTTGCCTCTTTCTGGATTGCTAGTTGTAAATTGTTATTTATCGTTGTTATTTAGCTCTCCGGTTCTGTTCTCCTCTGCTTCTCTTTTAGAATCATAACAGAAATACTTATTGGAAGAAAAAAATTTTTAAGCATGAACCTATCCTGAAAACTTAGTTACTTGTGCAGTTTGTTTCATCCCTGTCCTCTGGCTCTTGTTGTTCTTTTGCAGCAGTAAAACAGGCTGTTTTTAGAGGCTCCATGGTGTCCTATTCACACTGTTACTGGTGTAACTTTAACAACTTCAGCTTCTTATTTCCTCCTGCCTGTTGTTTTTTAGCAAGTTACTTTGCTTAACGCATTAATAGAATGTTTCTAGATATATTCTGTTTTGCTTAAAACTTTGTATGGTTGAGTTTGTTAGTATACATTTTTTTTGATCTGTTGCTTTTTGTAAAAACACACATTTTTCTGATCCATCTGCAGTGAATGGAAACTCCTCTGAGACTGTTCCCAGGCAATCTTCAGCATCTAGAAGGGAAGCACAGCCCTCTACAGGTGACAATGAAGAGAGCGCTCTAGATGCTTCCCTGCCAAATGCTGAACCATCCCCAGCAGGCTCCTCCCGGCCTCCTCCGGCTTCCACACCTTCTCCAGCATCGTCTGTCGCTGCTAAACCTGCCGATGGCACCACTGCTGCTTCAACCACCTCAGCCTCTTCAACCCAGGGGGCTACCACCCTCACCGCATCCTCATCATCGTCCTCTTCCTCCCCTAAGCCAGGAGAAGCGAGTGCTTCAGGAGCTGGAGGCAGTAGTAGCAGCTCA
>JAGKQL010000011.1:2564628-2618368 GCA_018398635.1 Cyprinodon brontotheroides | reverse complement strand
ATATGACAGTCATGGGAACTTGTTTATGGCATTAAAATTGCCTCTAACAGTTACTAAAGAGCATAAAAGTATTAAATTAGAGTTAATCTATGGTGCATAAAGCCAGAGGAAACTCGCACCTTTTTCAGCATCTCTGAAAAATTCTGGAAAATATCTGAGGTTTAACCCATTAGCACCTCATTCATGATTTCCTGTTGATCACAGAAAAAAAGGTTAGATTTTTCCCTTTAAATCAGTCGTGTCCAGACTAGGGATGCAAGTTATCGATTAACTAATTATTCTAAAGTTGATTGACCTTATATATCGACTAATGATTAATCCACAAGCAGACATTTTCGTAAAAAAAAGAGTTTTCTTTTTTATTAAGAGACTCTTTCCATAATATGAAGCAATAAATATTTATATTTTTACTGTGTTGTGAATTTTAGAAAAAAAGTATACATTTATATTTATTCACTGCTGCCTCCCTCTGGCTTAGGGGGGGAACTGCATGTTCTACCAAATATGTTGAAGAATCCTAAAAAAAAAAATGCATCCAGATTACGATGTGGATTATGACCAAAATGTATTGGATTGTTCCTTGGACCGAGGTTCAGCTTTCTGACAATTTAATAAAATGTTCACCTCTTTTCAAATTACCCTGTACACAGACAGATAAAGAAAAACTCAACTAATAAAAACAACCTCCTTTGGCAGAGGTACATATGTGAAGCAGTTATGATTTCTAATTTACAGAGATGTATAACTATCATAAAAAGACGGGATACATGCTGTCAGATTATAGGGACGGCAACAATTAGATCTGTTTTTAGTGTTATAAAGCATCAAGTTCTGGGAGAGACTTTGTGAGCAGGAAGTTGTGGTTGCTCTCAGAGGAATGTTAAAACTTGGCTTCATTTAGTGCTTTAACTCACAAAAGCCTATTCTTGTTACCAGTGTGTCCTCCATCACGTTTCAAATGTTTTGGCTAGTATCCTGCACTTTTCTGTCCTCACATCCTCACCTATCGAATACAGCAGGAAAGGCATCGCTGCTCTGCTATACACCACAGCTAAATAGGTGCTAATGAGGTGATAACTTAAGGAGTTTATCCAGTGTTTATATTTACAAATAGAACCGCATAAAGTTAATTAAGCATCCTTTTGCCATTAGCAGCATAAATAATCCTGGACCGGACTCTGGCTCAATTCATGGTTCTGCTGGCAAATACCAGTGAGGTTCTGCTTAATAATAAACAGCAGCAACACTGCATCCCTGAAATGTGCTGGTGAAGATTCTTAGTCATCCAGGTCATAGTCATTCCCCAAAAAAGTTAAAAAATAAACCTTTGGACTTTGTTTCCAAGTTTGAAGACATTTCGCTTCCCATTCAGAAGTGGTGTTGAGTTGCTTTATACAGATTTGCATGTTGTCTAAGCAAAAACAAGTTTTTTTTGGGCTAGTGTATAAAGCAAGTCAACTCTATTTTTGAGATTTGAATTGAAAAAGCTTCCTGGATGGGAAACAAAACATCTTCCAACTTGGAAACAAAGTCCAAAGGTTTATTTTTTTTTAACTTTTTTGGGACGTATCCCTGAAAGAAATTCCTTTTAAGGGACCTTATTTATTAATTGGATGGAGCAAATTTTTATCTAACAAACCATTAATCGGCGATCAAGTCCAATATTTGCTTACATTCTTAGTCCTGACAAATGTTTGAGTTATTGGGAAACCTGAAAGCCTTAATATGCTTTAATGTTCATGATAATCCCTGTGTTTCAGGTGGGAGCAGAGAAAAGATCCTCATGGGAGAACCTACTATGTAGACCACAACACCAGAGCTACTACCTGGGAGAGGCCACAGCCATTACCTACAGGGTGAGGGTCGACATGTACTTTGACTGTTTCCCTTCTAGAGTGGATAACCTCACAAACATCATCTGTTTTATCAGACAGTATATTTCAGCTAGATAATTTCAACACTGCTGTGATTAAATAAAGATGAACCAGTTTCAGTTAGATATCAAGATCCAACGATTAGCCCCCCTACAACCTGAAAGGATTTATAGACCTTGTGCAGTCAATTATCCGCTGCCTGTATTCAGATTTTCTTCATGTTTCCAGATGGGAACGTCGAGTGGACGATCGGGGTCGGATCTATTATGTTGACCACAACACCCGCACCACCACGTGGCAGCGCCCCACGATGGAATCTGTGCGCAACTTTGAGCAGTGGCAGAGCCAGCGCAGCCAGCTGCAGGGAGCTATGCATCAGTTCAAACCAGAGAGTTACCTCCAGTTTGTAGGTAAGCCCTTGGCTTGTTTGGTACTGTGTCATGTTTATGTATTGAGTGCGCATCATGGTTTGTCCCAACCGTTGGGAGGTGGGGAGGTACTAGGTAACACAAAGTTAGGTCACTAATATGGACTTCCGTTTCTTGCATGTTTTTAAACCAAGTTTTTCATTTTCTTTCAAAATAAATAAGTAGTAGTGACTAAAAAACAAAACCACAGTCATCTGAAAAATGTGCCGGGAATAGAAGTAAAACACACAAATCAAATCCTTTTTAAAGTTGGATCGGTTTCTAAAGTTGTTAGAAAGTTTGTAAGCCCCGGCGCCGCTCTCCCAGGAAATCGTGCTTCTTCTATATATATATTTTCAGTTCTGGGGCAAAGTTTCCCACGCGTTCTTAAAATAACAATTGGAGATGTAAAATGCCGAGGCCGTAAAACTTCAAAGTATAAATCCCAGAAGAAAAAGCAGGAAACGCTAAAGCGCAGCGGTGGGGGCATTTATTTGTTTGTTATATTTATTTTGGTCACTTTGTCACTTTAGTTTATGCCTCTTTGTCAGTATTCAATCAGGGTCATTTGACATACTTCAAAGTCACCTGTTATGTTGTAAAGTTGCTGCCAAAAGATTTAATTGAAGTCTGTGTGCTTGTGTTCTTTATTAAGTATTAACCTCATTCTAGCAATATAATAAAAAAAAGTCCAGGCAGCGAGTGGGTTTCAAATCTTTCTTCAATAATTATCTGGGATATCGATCAATATGCGGCAAGCGTTTATCGATAAGCTTTTTTTCTATATCGCCCAGCCCTAACTTGAGGCAGCAGATAGTCTTCCTTTTTGCCAGAATTTAGTGCTTTGGAAATGTCCCTCCTGTGCTCTCATCCTTAAAGGTGTTATGGAGGATACCTTTTTAAAAGATCTGCCTTCTCCGAATTAAAAAAAAAAAAAATGCGCGTGCGAGAGCATGCACAAGCTTCATACTCTCCTCGTGCACACCTTTGTTTAAAATGCCGTGCAGCTCTCATAGTTTCATCAGCGAAGCTTACTGTGTCCACATACGGCGGGGGAATAGTATGCTGGACTTTATAGCAAACTCGGTGTTAACGGACCGTTCAGACAGATGATCACTGCTTTTTGCTCTCCTCCACTGCGCGGTGCCTGCGCCATCTTTATTAGTCGACGCTGTTGGATAGTGTCAGCCTATGGCGGCAGTGGGCCGCTGTGACAGCAAATCCCACAATGCTTTGCGAGGAGAGCTCTCCATGCAAAGCATTCTGAGATATATCTGCCTCTTCTGAGGCCTTTCTTTTCTTCTCATACACTTCTTCGACACTTTTTCTCTGCCATTTTTAAAGAACCACAGTGAGAAAGGTGAAAGCTGAAACCGAAGCTCACCACAGATATACGCCAGAAAGTTCACATGCGCAGAAAAATATAGCTAACGGGACGAACTCGTAGGAGGACCCCTTATTTAGATGATCAGGGTTTCTGCAGGTCATTAAAAATCATTAAAAGTCATTAAATTATATATTTTTTTTTATTAAGGCCTTAATTGGCCTTCAAATTCATTAAATGTGTTTATTGTGGCATTTAAAATGCTTTATTAAAAAAAATGTTTATAAAACAATTTCGTCAGACATTATATATTTCGATATATTTGCGCGGAACTGAGCCGGAGAAAAAACTAGAGAATGGAGGGGGAAAAAAAGCTAATTTCAACAAAAGTGGCTGGAAAACAAGGAATTCGGGACATGGCCGCAGCCCGTCGACAGGTACCCGTTTGTGGGATTAAAATTATTTCTAAGAGCATTAAAAGACCTTTAAATAGCATTAAATTTGAGTTATTACTTCCTGTATAAACCCTGATGATCCACCCAGAAATAAGATTGTCCTCTATACCTTTAACAGACACTTTAGTTTCTGCTACTCACCATTAAGCAATCACTTTCTGTATGAATCCAGAGTACAGATGAGGCTCTGTAGGATTTACTCAGAGCAGGTACTTTAAACTCAATCAGCTGCATTCAGAGTTCAGATACGCTTCATTAAACAGTTTAAACGTTTTTTTGTTTTTTTTGGTCTGACCAATCATATCCTGATGGTGTTGATCATAAAATGATGAGCTTAGATCCCCGCTGTATGCATTTATAATTTAATCAGTCTACTCCCATCTTTTTATTCCAAGGTTTTTGTTTTTACTTCCCCCTTTCAGCACATTTTCTGAAGTCGAGCTCCATTCTCCAGCCTGAACTAAAACCTCAGGTTGAAAACTGTTTACTGCCATAGAATCTAGGATCTCTGCAGTTTTCATGTGTCGTGCTGAGCTAATTCTAATAAGAAGTAGTAAAATCACCAACTTAAACCACCTTTTCACTTGGAAGACATGTTTTTTTTATTTCTAGAAGGATTTGTATCTTCTGTCCTTTTAAGATTTTAATGGAAAATGTTGATTTCTAGGCATCTATGATGTCTGCTGAGAACGATCCTCTTGGCCCTCTTCCTCCTGGTTGGGGTAAGTTCATCATCTATCTGCTTTATGTTCTGGTTTTTAAAAAAGTTCACTCAAGTGAACAAGCAAATAATTGCTCCACTGCTTTTTCTTCTTGTATTGTTTTGAAGTGGAATCTGTAAACTAACCGCCATGTGTTTGATATATACCTGTAGAGAGGCGTGTGGACTCTAATGACAGAGTTTACTTTGTGAACCACAACACCAAGACGACACAGTGGGAAGACCCAAGAACCCAAGGGTGAGTACTCTAATACCCCATTTACACTACCCTTAAAAAACCGATCCATGCCGAGACTGGTCCGAAGCGCCGGTTCTGACGACCGTTTACACGTAACGCGCATATCTCCGGTTCACCGACTCCTCGCGTCCTAGTGGCGAGTATATGCGGTATTACCTGCTAGTATTGAAGGAGGAAATCAAACAGCTGGTGGAGGTAATGCACCAAAAGTTGTTTGCCAACCACCATAAAACACAAGAAGAAGATGAAGAAGAAGGGAATCAAGCAAATCAAAAATGGCAGCGCCCGTCGAATTCAGAAAAGTTATGCTTGATTATTATTGCTGTACTTGCGTGTTATTCTTTTTAAAATGCCA
Organism: Cyprinodon brontotheroides; assembly: GCA_018398635.1. NCBI lineage: Eukaryota > Metazoa > Chordata > Actinopteri > Cyprinodontiformes > Cyprinodontidae > Cyprinodon > Cyprinodon brontotheroides. Next base: position 2,612,994 of record JAGKQL010000011.1, on the reverse strand, counting down.
TTATTTAAAAACTTGGCGCGGAGAAGATATTATTGATTTCGATCAAGCAGTTTATAGCTGAAATAGCTGAAGTTTTTCTTCTTCTGTTTCCGAAGGGGCATTACTGCCAACTACTGGAATGGAGTGTGAATCGCGATGTGCAGCCAGACGGAGATGACGCTGCTCTTGCCTGCGCGCCTTATTATCAGAGAATCAGCTAGGAAAACCCGAGCCGAAAGCCCACCTCTGGAACTGGTCTGCAGTTAGCTTGGTTCAACCTAGCTCGGTTCCAGCTCAGTTTGCTCTTCCATTTGTAATACTCCATTAGTTATCTCAAGCATTGAGCTCGGACCGCCGCACGGTTTTTCAAGGGTAGTGTAAATAGGTTATAAATGTGGTCCATGTCAGGAAGGGAATTGGATGCAGATACAAGCAGAAAACTGTAAAGGCTTTTACTATACCTCCTGATAGGATCTGTAACGCTCTGGATTGGCTCATCTAATCTGAAGCCACCATTTTTATCTTGAATATTTACAGATAACAACAGATAAATCTAAATTTTCACACCTTGCTATTTTTTTTTTTTTTTTAGGTTTGTTCTTTTTTTTTCCTCTCTAAATCACATTCTATTTTAAAGGAATAAAATCAGACTATTTTATCAGATCTCATTTTGGGGTCTAAGTTTTACAAATGTATTTTCTTTCATCTTCTTTTGTCGTTTGTTTTGAAACAGTAATGAGAAAAGTCCTCTTGTATTGTTTATTGGCATTCGCATCAGAATAGAAACTCCAAACTGAAATTGTTTTTCTTTTTCTTCTCCCTAAAGAATAAATTTTTCTGCATTAATTTTTCATTTGTTTTGATAATATCTGATTTCCTCAAAGTCACATAAAGTGTGTTTGCTTAGGGCTACAGAATGAGGATCCTCCGCCGAAGGTTGTGGTAGAAATCCGTACACAAGAGAAGCGCTGAGTTCGCTACTTTAGGATCATAACACCCGGACCACCACTTTCAGTGACCCTCGCATCGAAAGTCTTCTGTAAGAGACGCTTTGTTCTGCTCTGCTGACTATTGTGTGTCACCTGGCCTGAACTGGATCAGTGTGTTTCTCAAAGACAAACTAAAGTTAATTTTCAGCATGTCTTGTATTAAAAAAACAAAAAAAAAAACACTTTTCTTTCTAAAGTGAAGCAAACATTTATCTTTTGAAATGTGTTTTTCTGGTCAGCACCAAAGGTCCACAGATCGCATACGAACGCAGCTTTAGGTGGAAGCTCGCTCACTTCCGCTACCTTTGCCAGGTTAGTGGTTTCTTTGTTTGATCTCCCTTTCAGAGCTGCTTTCCTCTGCTTCTCCCCTGATGCTCATTTCTTGTCTTTCAGTCTAATGCCCTCCCGAGTCACGTAAAGATCAACGTCTCCAGACAGGCGCTGTTTGAGGACTCTTTCCAGCAGGTAGAAGCTTTAATCTGTTGCTCCTTATTTGGTTTATTTTATATCTGTGCTTAAGTTAGTGAATATTTTCCTTAGTTATGTATTTTCTTTATTTATTCATTGTGTGTGTCTGTTTCGCACCTTGTCAGATTATGGCGCTGAAACCATACGACTTGAGGAGGAGGCTGTATGTGATCTTCAGAGGCGAGGAGGGTCTAGACTATGGTGGCTTAGCCCGGTAATAAAAACTAAATCCTTGATGGAATCAGAAATGGTCCCAAATGGTAATTTATTTTGTTTTTCCCAAAACACCAACATTGTTTTCTCTCTCCTCTGTTCTCCCTCTAAACTCAACAGGGAGTGGTTTTTTCTCTTGTCCCATGAAGTGCTGAACCCCATGTACTGTCTGTTTGAGTACGCCGGCAAGAGCAACTACTGTCTGCAGATCAACCCGGCATCGACCATCAACCCAGATCACCTCTCCTACTTCTGCTTCATAGGCCGCTTCATTGCAATGGTACATCCAGAAACCAAATCATATGATTCATACCCCAAGTTGATTTCAGAACTGCTCAGGCTCATTATTTTTCGTGTTTCTTTTTGTCAGATCAGAAATACTGATGATTTAAGCCCTGGTTAGCTTACTGAATGTTTGTTTTTTATTTCGGCAGGCCCTTTTCCATGGGAAGTTCATTGACACTGGCTTCTCTTTGCCTTTCTACAAACGAATGTTGAACAAGAAGCTCATCCTTAAAGACCTGGAGTCTATTGACCCTGAGTTTTACAACTCACTCATATGGATTAGGTAAGCTTAATGTGTCCTCTAGCTTTGGTCAGTATCAACAGGACTAATGTTGTTTGACTAAATAATCAAAAAGCCAAAACTGATGTCAGACATCTTCAGGTGGGTGTCTTCGTCTTTCTGCTGATGTTGGTCCCTTATACAGGCGACATTTTGTACATGGTCTGAAGAACCGCTGGTCTTGATGGTTAAACATAAACACTGTTCTCCGCATCATCGTCTGCCATGGTTGTGGGGGGGGTTTGCAGCTTCTTCGTAGCAAGACCCAGAATAGTGACCTTTATCAGGTATTAATGGTGTTCAGTGTGAACGTAGCCTTAGTCTGTTGTCAGCCAGATCAGAAAATGCGGCTGCTCGCTCCACCTTTCACCTGCCAACAGTCTTCAGTGACTATAGACCTGTTTCCCTGACATTCCCCATCATGAAGGTCCTAGAGAGACTTCTGTTGGTTCACCTCAGCAAACAAGCAAGCAGCTATCAGGACCCCCTGCAGTTTGCTTATCGTCTTGGAGTTGATGATGTCATCATACACCTGCTTCAACAAACCTACTGTCATTTAGACAAGGCAGACATTACTGTGACGATAATGTTCTCTGTTTTTTACCACTGCGTTTAACACAGTTCAGCCTGACTTAACTTTGAGAGAACCTCCTAGAAGACTCAGGTGGAAGCATCAACAACCCGAATCAAAGCCTACCTGACAACCAGACCACAGTTTGTTAGACTGAAGGGCCGTCTGTCTAAGGAGCGCCACAGGGGTCGCTGCTCTTTCCATTCCTTTTCACTCTGTTCACATCTGACTTCCAGTACAAGAAAGGGTCCTGTCATCTGCAAAAATACTTAGATGACTCTGCTGTCATTGGGTTCATCAAAGAAGCCGAGTACAGAGAGCTGGTGTACCGCTTTGTGGCATGGTGTGGAAACAGTCATCTGGTCCTGAATGTCAAAAAAACAAGGGAGATGATTGGAGATCTCAGAAGAAACAGGAACAAGTTGAATCCTGTTAACATCATAGGAGAAAAAGTGGAGGTGGTTGAGGAGGATAAATACCTTGATGTTCATCTGGACAAAAAAACTAGAGTGGAGACGCAACTGTGAAGCAGTTTAGAGCTTAGGTCCTTAATTGTTTGCAACGAGATGCTACATATCTTCTATAAATCTGTTGTGGAGAGTCTTACCTCTTCCACCATCATCTGCTGGGGTAACAGCATCAGAGAAAATCTGATGCTTCAGAAGCTTCCATTTCTGGTCATCAGACTGAGCTTCGACACAAGGAATGGAAATAACAAAGTTTAAAGATTGCAGGAGAATTTAAAGGATAGACCTGGTTCTGATGGATCTTTGGCTAACACTAGCTGGCTAGCCCGATTGCGGCACATTCAATAAAACCTCGCTCTGTTACTGAGCTGATAACTGATCCTTAAATGGTCCTTTAATTTTGATGTTTATCAAGGTGTTGGTGCCCTGTGTGATTTATTTTTCCTTTCCTAGAACAGTAGCTGCGTCTGCAGAGCTGAATGAAAGAATGAATGCTGATGCTCAGGGTGTCATGGATCAGGAATGTTTCTAAAAGTTGCCGGATAGTAGCTCTCAAGCTTATATTGGACCGAGAAGGAACCAAGGAATAACTTGTGTTCCTACTCTGTTAACCTGCAGCAGCAACTCTGCCTCTTCTCTCCTCAGGGACAACAACATAGAGGAATGTGGGCTGGAGATGTACTTCTCTGTGGACATGGAGATCTTGGGGAAGATCTCTTCACACGACCTGAAACCTGACGGCTCTGAAGTTCTGGTCACTGAAGAAAACAAGGAGGAGTACATCAGGTGATCTTCTGATACCAGCAGAACTGTAGAAGCTGTTAGCGCTGTGAGGAGCCTAACATGTTCTGGGTGGTTTGCAGTCTGATGGCAGAGTGGAGGTTTTCCCGTGGGGTCGAAGGTCAAACCAAAGCTTTCCTGGACGGCTTCAATGAGGTGGTTCCACTTCAGTGGTTGCAGTACTTTGATGAAAAGGAGCTGGAGGTGAGCAGAACCACCTCGTTCAGAACCAGCTTAGACTTTAGTGCATCTTTACTGGATTAGTTTTCTGAGGCTGTTTGTTTTGTATGTGTGATGCAGGTGATGCTGTGCGGCATGCAGGAGGTTGACCTTCAGGACTGGCAGAGGAACACGGTGTATCGTCACTACACCAGGAACAGCAAACAGATCATGTGGTTCTGGCAGGTACTGTTGCTGTGGGTCAGATTCCGCCGCAGCATCGTCCATTAGCGTCAGTCACTGATGGTCGTTTGCTGCCACTTTGCTCCCTGACAGCTGGTGAAGGAAGTGGACAATGAGGTGCGGCTGCGGCTCATGCAGTTTGTGACGGGGACCTGTCGGCTCCCTTTGGGCGGCTTTGCTGAACTTATGGGTCAGTGGCAGAATCGGATCCACCAGGAGGAGCTGGCCAACAGAAAGCTTACAGTTAATGATTTCATCTTGCATTGCAGGAAGTAACGGACCTCAGAAGTTCTGCATCGAGAAAGTGGGAAAGGACACATGGCTTCCCCGTAGCCACACATGGTCTGTGTTTAAAATCCGTTTTAAAAAAACAACTTTCTGTTTACGCAATACTACATATGAAGGAAGAAAACTATTTAACCAGCAAAGATCAGAGGTGGACTTTGGGCCATTATTTGAATTACTCCAAATATTTAAGTTAGCCGACCCTAAAATGTTTAGTTCTCCTTTTAAAATCTATTTACAGGGTTTGAAGTAAATGACCAACATAAAGTTATATATAATTGTTAGTTGGAAGGAATTTGTCTATAATGAATCCCTGAAGTTGTGCAATATGGTGGCGGCAGCATTATGCTGTGGGATCTAACTGGTCTGATGATACATAGTTAGACAGAGCCAGAGCTGGAGCAGAGTTTGATTTGGAGTCCATTCTTCCTGTCAAAAACAGTTTTTCAGTACAGATTTAGTGGAATATTGAAACAGGGGACCAGATTAACCAAATGAGCTTAAAGCAGTCCAAGCTAGTTTTTTTTATTTATTTATTTTGTGGGATGTTTTTTTTAATCAAAAATCTGAGCTTAAAAGATTCAACTTGCAGCATCAGGTAATAACTATGTTTACTCAACCATTAAACAACAGGGATTATAAACTTCCCCTGTCCCTTAAGCAAACATTTTAATAATGTAAAACTATTTATCATATTTAAACTATTGATTTACATGTGTCTGCATTATGATTATACAAATAAAAAAAAAATATTTTATGTGTCAATTCCAGCAGTTATGTTTGGGCTCATGGTGTTTTTTGGGGCTTAGTTTGATTATGCCTTGGGCTGGCTGTGGAGGGAGCTGAGTGCAGAGTGATCCTGGTTAAAAATAGTGACCACGGCGAGACGACCATAGCGGTTCTAAAATGGAAACATTTTGATCAGAGGATTTAGTCCTGTTGGCAATCTGTAGGACAGGAGAATTTAAGAATGACAAATATTTTTCTTTACATGTGAAAAGTTGGTGAAGACAAACTACAGCTACTGTATTTTCTGGACTATAGGGTGCACCTCACTATAAGCCGTGCCCACAATTTTTTTCAAAAACTGGAAACTTGATACATATATAAGCCGCACCGGGCTCTAATGCTACGTTCACACCAGGCGCAGCAGGAGCAGCAAAATGTGCGTTCTGCTGCTTCATTTTGCTGCTTGTACCAGTTCAAGTTCTGACATACGGCTGAAGCAGCTTTAGCTGCTCTTGGCTGCTGGCGGTGCAAAAATAAAGTCTGGCCTTTGGCCGTTGCTAGAGGAACTACCCCTATCCTTTCTTTGCCTTGCAGCTATATTTGCTATAATCAGTGGGAATAAAAGTAGTTTTTAAGTGAGAAAATCCACCTGAAAACTTAATGGTGCAGTCAGTTCATCCAGATTACCGTCCTGCCTTCCAATATTATTTCTGTATGAGCAGCTTAGACCCCACATACCAGCGGTGCACTGTCAGTAGGAATCCCATTCAACAGCAGCCTCTGGCCCGATCACGCCTCTCTGGCGGGTTCACCGCGGCTGCTGGAAGGTTCTTTTAATGTACATAATCAAACTGCAGGCACCAGGATAATAAAAAGCGAACGTGTTTTGTCGGCAGGTTTTAGCATTTTAAGTTAATTTAGGCGTTAATTAACAGAGGAGTGATCATAGCGCTCTGTGTCATCAGCGATGTGTCTCTCCCTGTCAGCTCCCAGATCAGCTTCTCTGATTGAGATGATGCGCCGCGTCGAGCAGCAAAAGTTAGATTTTTCCATCTCCAGCAGCAGTTGCTTGCTTAAATGCTCAACGTTTGCGCTACGTATCAGATGCTTAAATTAGGGCTTCCCGATGCGCTGCAGCCAGCTGCTCAGGACGCCAGGGCGCTACGTTGCTAAAAATGCGCTGCGCGCTTTGGCGCTATGTCAACTATTGACTTTGCATGTAAACTCGCTGCTCCTGCTAGCTGTCCCCTGTGTGAACGCAGCATAAGTCAGCTGATATTTACTGAACTATCTCCCACCAACCCTATAGGGGGAGCTCTACATATAACCCTTGGAGTAGGGACAAAGAAGAATGCTAGCTCCTGTTAGCTTGTTAGCTTGCAGCAGTGAGAGCTTTTACTAAAAGATGGAGCTTCATCAGCTCTTTATTTCAGCTCTGCAGGAGTTGAACCCAGTCTCTTCGTTGGTTCGGCAGCTTTAATGCGGCAAATAAAAGGCAAAATTTGTGAATCTCGGACATTTGTTCTCCGTCGTACCTGCTGCTAGCATGTTCTTATGCTAAATGACAATTAGCCCTTATTCTTTTCTTTCCATCTTTGACTTCTCCCTCTGGTGGACAGGAAAAATTCAAAGCTTTGGAAAAACAGTAGGGGCTTATAGTCCGGAATATACGGTACAGCAAAAGATCTTTCCACAAAGAATTGACTTCAGTGCTGTGAAACCTGTCGATTCCACCCAACTGTTTTTAACTCCTCTGTCATGATAGAATTAAAGGCAGACATCCAGGAATTATAAGCTGTTAAAGATATTATTGCCTGTATTTATGTTAAAAGGTTGTAAAAAGCAGCAGCCTCCACTGACTTCCCTCTCTCTAATCTCTTCCAGTTTCAACCGTCTGGATTTGCCTCCATATAAAAGTTACGAGCAGCTGAAGGAGAAGCTGCTCTTTGCCATCGAGGAAACGGAAGGATTTGGCCAAGAATAGAGGGTCAACGTTTCCCTCTGCTACACCCCACCCCCCCAGCTGTTCGTTCAGCCAAGAAAAGCAAACAAAAGAATTGCACAATATAACCACCAATGTATATAAGCTATTTTGTCATTTTTAAACCAAATCCTGATTTGCAGCATACTTCTGTTGCCGCATTCCCCAATCCTTATATAATATCTATCTACCCTCCATGGAAATATGCAAACATTTCATCTGTCTGCTGTTTAAAAACAGAAATCCTCTTCTCCCACAGCTAAATGGCTTTTGAAAATGGACTTTTTTTTTTTTCTAGAGGATTTTATAGTTTAGGCTCCAACCTTCTTTTAAAGCTCTAGTTCTATAGAGCTGTTAAAAGGCGATTCAGTGCCTGAAATTGTCTTTTCCTGTCGGACGGATAGTGGTTTTAGAAATCCTGCATTCTTGCATGCTGCCTGTGAAGATTAGACGGCTGCCTCGTCCGGCGCCGCGGGCGCGCACGCAGGATCCCGGCATCATTGAATGAGCTTCAGGTGCTACGGATCTGAGGCACAGAACGTGGCTACCCAGTCGTTTAGAATCGGGATCGGATTCCTTCTCTTCTCTTACAGGGTAGGAAATCTGACTCATCTTTAAATATTTGTGGACTCATAGGAGATCTTAGATATTTTAAAAATTTAATTGAAAAACAAGCCATTTGTGTGTGTGAGTGAATAGTGCCGTTTTATGCCAGAGATGATCCAGGCTAAGTTAGACTGTAGCCTGTTTGCACACTGTGACGCGACGAGAGAGGGGCTTTAGGATGCCGAGCCACATGGACGACTTTGATAATCTGCCGCTTTAATTTGCAAATTCAGAAAATATTCTGGCTCCGTTTGCAGATATTAGAGTTGACTCGGCTGCATCCGACTGTCCTTTTGAAGCCACTGTGTTTGATGCAGCACTGCGTGACATTTTCAACCCTTTAGCACGCGGTGCTAGCACACAAATACAATCCCAACCATGACTACCAGAATATATTTAGCCATGAATGTCATGTAGTAAAGTGCAACTGATAGTGTTGGGGGGAAAAATACAACTTAAACAAGTGGGCAAAATGGGGAGGGGCTTAAGTTCATCCATGATGCTCACATTTGAGTTGAGAAAGCCTTATTTCTATCATGCCTCAGCCCATGTTTCTTTGTTTCCTTCCGTTCTTAAAGAGACAGTCCCTGTTTATTTTCGCATCAGACTCTGCTTGTTTCAGCTGGAAGAGAGAAATGATACATGCAGGCAGCGGGTAGCAGGTCTGGACTTGGATCACTGCAAACTGCCTCAAGCTGCTGTCCTGGGGGGTAGCTTGTTATCAGTGATGTAAATAACATGTATCCAGCTGATGGGGAAGAGAGGAAGGATGGCATCGGTAGCAAATGGAGGCTTTTTTTTTTTTTTTCTTCAGAGATCCATCAAAACTGTGCTTCCTTTTCAGCAGAAACCTGTAATCCAAATCAGTTGTGTATCTGAGTTTCGATTGCATAAAGTCGACAGTAAATGAAGTACTTAAAATATTCAAATCCAGCACACGCTGATGGAAATCTGTGATGCCTTTGTCCTTTATCAGAACAGCTGGGGGCGTTTCAGGTCGCATGCAGCCGGCGAGTTGGTCCAGATCGTGCTGCTCTGAAAAAAAAAAGCACATTTTGACTCGCATGGGGCTCTAGGCCTCCTGAAACGCCCCCACTCTAACATATCACGTGTAGATACACTGTAAAACACACACCACACTGTACAGAATGCCCCTTTACTGGAGACCATGTGTATAGAAGATTCATTTTTAATCTGCTTTCACCCATTTTGAATGGAGAGAGATGGATTTATGAGATACAAATAAATGACTAAACCCTGATCATTGGTTTGGTTTTTACTAGTGATGTTATGAGATGAGCCGAGGCGTGTGTCGAGTAATGGAGGGGGCGTTTCCCTGAAGCGCCTGTCGAGGCGTGATTCATTTAGAGGAGGGGCCAAAATTGATGACGTCCGAGGCCTCGCTACCGTGAAACCACGTGACCGCTTCAGGAAACTCAAGAATCTGGGCAGGAATCTAAACAGCCTCAGTGTTCAGTCAAGATGTGGGAGTTTGGAGGAGAGATGCTGTCAGCTGGATAAAGTTTGGAAAGATTCTAAGAATAAATTGGTTGGAAAAACAACCAATCTAGTTGCTTAAAGCTAATTTGGTTAGAATAAACAATGTAATGATCAAGGTTTCAGCAAACCACCGGGCAAAACCAGTGTTAACACGTCAGTATTAAGGAGTATTTTCTCCCAACTATGGTTGCCCATAGGTGTATCTGTAGGAGACACACTGGAAAAAATCTAAATCTAGATAAGTAATTTCTTCTTAAAATAAGTGCATTTATTCTTGGATTGAGGAGGTAAAAGAACATTTTGCCAATGGAACAACACACTTTACATTTAAATAAGAAAAAACACTTGTTGTTGTCTTATTCCAAGTGCATATTATCTAATTATCTTATTTTAAGAGTAAAAATACTAATTCCATTTACCAGCTCAAATTAAGGGTAAAAACACTTAATTTAAGATTTTTTTTTACTTGTATCTAGATATTTTTTCCAGTGCATGCTCTCACTCTAGAGGTTGATGGTTCAAGACCTGTCTTTGGCTTTTGAAAGTTGCAGTTAAACTTAATTATTTTGGCTGATGAGACTAATTTGCATTGTTTTGCCTGAGTAAAAAATATAGATTGAGTAAATTATGTTGGTTTAGCCAAAAGATTGGTTGAATACACCTTCCAATCTGATTAAAAGCGAAAAAAACGGAAAATCTATCATGTTTGAATAAAAAGGACTAACACCTTTTATTTTGCTCATCATTGCCCAATTTGCACAAAGACATACTTTCACTGTCTGCTTGAGTTTATTTCACTAAAATGGCAGAAAAACTGCACCTTAAAGATTGTTCTAAGAAATTTTTACACTTAAAAACTTACAAAAGATTTTTATTATACACACCAACCATTAATAATTTCAAGGGGACTTAAAAGGGAACAGTTGCAAAAAATCACATATTTTATTACAAACTGTAGTTCTGCTCTCCCGCCAGTAGGTGGTGACATGTTCACATGAAGCCTCATGAACTGTGGGGATGCTGTTGAAGCCAGAGGCCTGTAGCCTCGGCGTGAGACCATCCTGATCTCGCAAGCTTTCAAGATTTCACTCGAACGTCCAATAAGCTGGCGTTGGCTGGCGCGAAGGGTTGAGGTGTGAGCTTAGCGAGAAGCGACTGTTCAGTCTAAAGAACATGGCGGCTTCAGTCAATGAAGCTAAGCGTTAGCGTGGCTATCGAGCAAGTTTTATCGAATTACAGAGTATTTCTTCACTGAAAGAAGAGGCAAAACACTGCTCTGGAGGCTTTTCTCAGAGGAAAAGATGTTTTTGCTCTTCTCCCGACTGGTTTCGGCAAGAGTTTGATCTATCAATTGGCTCCTCTTCATCGTCGCTCTGTTAGTACGTCATATGCTTCGTTGATCTGATTGGTTTTATGTGGCCCGTCTATCACCAACATAGGCCAATCAGCTAGCCAGCTATTTGTTGAAGTTCCAATGTCACCAGTTCAAGGTTTTTCACTTGCTCCTGCAAAATGCAGTGACTCCGTCCATCAGTGAGGTTCTCTAGCTGATTTAATGAATCGTTTCAGACACGTGTAGAGATTAAACAAGCTGACAAAGAAAAAAATGTTAATAACGTAAACAATGAATTTCCAAAGCAAATATTAAATGTTATCTGGTTGCATAGAAGTGATTGCGTTGTAATGCCTTCTTGAACAATTGTACACAGTGGACGTTAACACGTTTTATCCCTTTCATTCCTTCATACGGGAACTTCCAACTAGATACAGCCTTTAAATTACATGGAATTATAAACCCCAATATTTCCTGATGCTTCATTTCATAGTAATGGATTTGGTTCAGCAGTTGTGTGAAAAGGCCTCCGGTGGCACGTAGAGGTAGTGCGATATTTCTCAAAGCTGATTCAGGAGTTCCACTGCTTCTTTATGGACCTGCAGGGGTTAAAAAAAAACATAAATCAGCAGGAATAAAATGTCTTACAAAACGCCTCCAACTTCAAAGTGACTTAGAGGGATTTAATTTCGTGTCCAATATGGCTCTTTGAGCAGTTTGGGTTGCCGAGCCCTGATCTAAATCATCAAGGTGTGACAGGGGCTTTAGTCGATTACAGGATCCCTGCTACAGTGCTGGTATGTTTGTACCTCTTTGTCCTCCAGTGTGCGAGCCGGATACTGCTTAGCTTTAGTCAGCCAGAGCAGCGCCTTCTCCTTGTCCCTCATGGACATGTATGTCTTCCCCAGCATCAGCAGGTTTTTACTGTAGAAGTCTGGGTCAACTGTAGGAACCATTACAGGAGAAGGTTTTAGCTTAAAGTGCTCATAAAATGATTAACTATTCATTTAAATATAATATCTTCAACCTTCCTCTGCCTTTAGGAAGAACTCCAACGCCTAAAAGAGAGAGAAACCAGAATTTATAAGCATTCAATGATACTAGACAGCCCAAATAGTGAGGATGAGGACCGCAGAGAAGTTTCCACCTCCTCGAACGTAGATGTAGGCGGTGATGAGAAAATGACAGCTGCCACTTTGCGCTGGTACCATGGCAACTCGGCAAAGGCATAACACCTAAAGTAGAAGAAAACGTCTTTGACTAGAATACTTCAGCAGCTATCACACACACATTTTGCTTTGCATGTTGACATGTTAAAACGTAACTAAAGCTCAACTGTCATATCTGGGAAGAGGATTAGGGCCACTGGAGGAAAAAAAACGTTTACTGATTTTAAAAATGTATTTCAATTTAGTATGGGAAAAAAGTCAAGAATTCTGACTTTTAATCTCAGAAATTCTGACTTTTTTCATGTAGAATTCTAACTTTTTTTCTAATATTCTGACTTTTAATCTCAGGATTCTGACTCTTTTTCTCAGAATTCTGACATTAATCTCAGAATTCTGACCTTCAGAATTCTGACTTTAATCTCAGAATTCTGACTTTAATCTCCAGTATTTTGACTTTTAATCTCAAGGAATTCTGACTTTTGTATTCTGACTTTTAATCTCCGACTTTAATGTCAGTGTTCTGACCTTTAATCTCAGAATTCTGACTTTATCTCAGAATTCTGACTTTTTCTCAGAATTCTGACTTTTTGTATTCTGACTTTTAATCTCCAGAATTCTAACTTTTTGATTCTGACTTTAAAAGGTCAGAATTCTGACTTTAATCTCTCCAGAATTCTGACTTTTTGTATTCTGACTTTAATCTCAGAATTTACTGACTTTTAATCCTCAGAATTCTGACTTTAATCTCATTATTCTGACTTTAATCTCAGAATTCTGACTTTTTCTCAAATTCTGACTTTAATCAGAATTCTGACTTTTGTATTCTGACTTTAATCTCCAGAATTCTGACTTTAATCTCAGAATTCTGACTTTAATCTAAAAATTCTGACTTTAATACTCAGTATCCTGATTTCTGACTTTAATCTCACCGAATTTCTGACTTTTATTCACCAGAGGTGCGACTTTTAATTCTGACTTTAATCTCCAGAATTCTGACTTTTTTCTGTAATTCTGATTTTAATCTCAGTATTCTGACTTTTAATCTCAGAATTCTGACTTTTTTTCTCATTCTGACTTTAATCTCAGAATTCTGACTTTTAATCTCAGAATTCTGACTTTTTGTATTCTGACTTTAATCTCAAATTCTGACTTTAATCTCAAAATTCTGACTTTTTTGTTATTCTGACTTTAATCTCAGAATTCTGACTTTAATCTCAGTTCTGACTTTTAATCTCAGCATTTTGGATCTTTTTTATGTAGATGGGCACCATGAAGGAAGAGATGTGGAGCACTCAGCTCCACATCACAAAGATGTGAGTTGCTTGAGGTGGCCAGTGACACATTGGTGGAAAGTGACGAAATTAGGCAACTTTTACATGCCCGAGGGGTCCCCTCATTAATGGAGGAGCAGAAGGTCATTAAAACAAGAGAGCTAGTCTCTAAAACAGACATGGCTACGGCTGGATGCTAATATGTTTGTTAGCGGTCAGAAATTCTGAGATTAAAGTCAGAATTCTGACTTTTCCCCCATACTAAACTGAAACAAAATTTAAAATCAGTTAACTTTTTTTTTAGTGGCCCTAATCCTCTTCCGTTGTCATAGGTGACAGAAGACATGCAAAAAAAAAAAAAAAAGCTGGAACCCAAGCGTAGACTGGGGTAAAACAAAAACAGCTTCTCACAGCATAGCTGAAAGGTCGACAACCTTGGCTTGTTTTGCATTCATGATCTAAGCACCTGTTACAAACTTAGACAATCATTATTCTAACATTTTCCAAAATAATGAGCTCAACTGTTGAAGTTTGACTAGAGAAAAAGCTAAAAAGAGAACAAATAAACAAAACAAAGTCCAGAGCTGAGCTAGAGAGGGCTGCCAACGTCAAAGACATGTTAAAAAGAAGAAGGAGGCAAAGGTTCAATGATGCAAGAGAAGAACAGCGCCACTCACCAGTAACCTAGAATGTGTAAGGATGTGGCGTCTTTGGGGTTGAGCTGAATGGCCCTCTGGGGGGAGGAGAGGGAAATGATTCAATACATCCAGTTTGTTACAAGATCCTGACTCAGAAGTTTCTCTCACCTCCAGATGTTCCCTGATGATGTATGAATTTCCTATTTTAACCTTCACTCCCTCATACTCCCCAATGTCGCTGAGGCAAACAGCATACCACTTGGTTAGAAGAAAGGGAAGAAAAGAATAAGTTCTGTTTAATAACTGACTAAAATACGCACTTATATCAGGGTTCATTGTGACATTGGTGCCTGTAGGGTGAAAAACCCAGCTTACTTTGTGTGCAGCAAAACATTTTTCATCTCTCTCCAACGCCCGCTTTGCATATTCAAAGGCTTCAAACGTCAGCTGCTTTTTCCTCCCGGCGTCCGTGTCGGGCAGCAGGGAGAGATCCCGAGACGCCCGGGCTAACCTCCACAGGAACTCAGCATCCTCACTGGGTGGAAGCACACAACCTATATTAGCTTACACCGACAAACCGCTTAAAGACACAAAAAACACAACTTTGGTTTCACCCACGAGGCATTCCCATCATGCCCCCTGGTAATGAATTTTTTAATCCAATCTAACTGTATTTGTGGAGAAATTTCTTAAAGATATAGAGGACAACTTTTATTTCCGGGTGGATCATCTCAATAAGTGGTCCTCCTGATTGTCAATCATCTGGTGATACATTTACTCAACCCTAGGTAGCTATATTTTTCTGTGCATGCACACTTTCAGGCGTATATCTGTGGTTTCAGACAGGCAAAAGCTCACCTTTCTCACCGTTCATGTTCTTTGAAAATGGCTGAGGGTTGTAAGAGAAAAAGTGTCTACGAATTGTATGAAAAGAAAGGCACTCAGAAGAGGCAGATGTATCGCAGAATGATTTGCACGGAGAACCTCTCAACTCAACTCATTAGTTGTTTTAGTTGTTTAGTTTTGCCTGTTCCTGACCACTTTCTGTCCACAGACTTCTGAGTTTTGGCCGCCTTCCAGTTCTACTTCCTGTCATGCTTTTATTTTGGTTATGGAGGCAAAGTTTCCGCTATATGCAGAACATACGCACGGAGGAGACAGGGAAAAAGTTCAAAATGTTTATTAAAGCCTCTGGAACACAAGGTTGTGTGCTTAATCCTGGGACTGGAATAGGTCAGGGGCTGGTTCACAGGAGTCTTGACTGGGACTGGAGACTGTTGGGTTAGCAGAGTTCATGAGAGGCTAAGCATCTAGCTTCAGCCTGGCGCATGGCAGTCCCAGATTTGAGCTTCCAGCTCACCTGCAGAGAACAACAGGGGAAAACACGAAGGATTCTTCAGGCTGAGCTTCCAGCTCATTAGCAGGGAATGAACGGAGAAAATCCACATTTCCAATTCTAGAAACTGATTCCATGTAGGAACCTCCACATAGAAGTCGTAGGTTACATCCACGTAGGAATCTTCAGGTTGGCTCACCAGGGCAGATTAGCAGGTTAGACTCTCCAAGAGCTTCAGACTTGAGACTGGTTTCCTGTGATGCAACTCTCCCAGAGCTGCAGGCCAGAGACAGGTTGCCAGAGAGACAGCTCTTCCAGAGCTTCACGAGGAGACAGGAGGTTAAGCTGATCCAGAGCTTTCAGACCAAGAGACAGGATTCCTGTGAGGCAGAAACAAGGAAGAGTTAGAATCTGATCTCACACTAGAGATAACTAAGATTCTTCTGTAACAGAGGCTCAGGAAGCTAACCAACTAAGATCAACACTGCGGCGTGGAAGCAAGGTCAGGCAGGAGCTTATAAAGGAGAGGTCTTCTAATGAGTGGATGGGAATCAGGTGTGCTGGAAGGTTCCAGCTCCAGAAGACCCACGGCGCACTCTGCTGGAGACAGAGGGTAATCTCCAGATCCCCACAGTAACTCCAGCCCTAAAAGACAATAACACAGAGCAGAAGAGGATCCTCGGCGCCCTCTGGAGGGCAAGCCTGAGGATCCCAACACTACTCTGCTTTTGCCAGTCTGTTTTTCCGAGCTGTTACCTGGATTCCGCCTGATGTCAACCTTGGACCTGACTTCTGAACACGGCTTAGATTAACCCTCCTGAATACATTGGTTCCCCTGTGTGCTCTGGCTGTTGTAAGATGCTGCTCCCCTTCTCTTCTGGATCTCTGGTACTGGCTCAGTAACAAACAACGAAGTTCCGATTCTCTGGACTTCACTCCTTCTGGGCTCGGTCAGAACTTCACCCATGCTCATGCTCATTGTTGTTCCTCGTTTGAGTTTTGAAGTCACTGACTTGAGCCTCTATTCCTGCAGAGAATCCAGTGAGCCCGCCACAGCTGACGAGCAGCCATATGGCGTTGTCTTAAATAAACGCTATGAATCTTCCTGTTGTCTGTCTCGCCTGAATTCTGGGCCCTATGCTCTAAGCTCATTACACAGAGCTCTGTACCCCCCTATTGCTCTTTCTGCACTTCCCTCTGTCTCTTTGCTGTCACAAATGTTTCTGACTAGTGATTTTCCTTTAGAGAACTCATTGTCACATTTGTGATAACTGTTACATTGTGTCTACTTTATAAGTCACTTTGGATAACAGCGTCTGCTTAATGCATAAACATAAACATCCATATCACATCTTTTTTTCCCTTATAAAATGCTGGAGGGGGAATTGAACACTGGTAGCTCTACTTGCATTTAGGTATGGGGGTATGAAAATAACTGTACTTTTACTTGAGTTTGTGCATGGGTTGTATGGATGGATTGATTGTCATTAAAACCCAAAATCTGAAAAAAGATCTGCACGTGTTTCAGGAAAACAAATCTGTACAAAAACTGTACTGAACACATATTAAAACATGAGACTTAAATTGTCAAGGTTTTCATGTCTTTAAGTTGACCTTTTGTAATTTTAGGGCATATATAGACAGTTAATAAATGGAGGATACAGAATGGATGCTTCTACAATTACTAATGCATTTATTTGATAAATCCTACTTTATGGAAATAGCTTTTCAATATTTAAACTGATATCACCTTTTCTTCATATGATTTCCTCTTCTTTTCCAGTCATCTCTCTTCTTCTCCATATATTTTTACCCTTCGTTTAACCTGCTTGCTGTCAGTGTTTTTCACCCCTTCATGCTAATCATGCTCCAGACAGTTCCACAGGCCCCAGTTCTACTTCAAAGGCCAAGCATCTCCTCCTTGTCTGTGAAAGGACCTGTCAACCTTGCCTGCATACCTACCTACCGCAATGTGAGCGTAATACTGGATGGAAGACATAGGCAAAAGATTTCACACGAAAAAGGTAGTAGAACCGGGTTTTAAAAAAATAGGTAAATCGCAAGAGGGATAGAAGCTATGTTACTGCTGTTGGTGGCACTTAACCAGATAAATCACTCCAGCGGGGAGGTGTGTCAAAAAATATCAGCTTTTTTCACAACTAGAAGAGATCACGTCAGCACTTTGCCAGTCTCAGAGTTATAAGAAAAAAACAGTAGAGTAAGAAAAAAGTAGTACTCAGGACCGTTTACATGCTTGTAAAAAAAACCTTTACTTTGCTATTTTTAATTCAACTTTTCCCCCATTGTTTTCCTTTACTGTTCTTTCTTCCCTCTGCTTGCTTGCTATTTCTCCCCCTGCAGGATGAACAAGCGAGAGGCGCAGTGTCCCGCTCCACCCCGTCTCGTTTGTCAAGCTTGAATTAAAGTTGCAATCCGTGTTGCCATTGTTAGGCTAATAAGAAAAAGTTATCTTCAAAGGGTTTGGGTGGCGAGAGAAGAGGCAGCCAGGGGGATGGTAGACAAAGTGTGTGCACGTGGCGGGGGATGAGGGGTTTAGCTATAGTGTGAATATTTTTTTCTTGAGTCCTCCTAATGCGTGAAATTACACCTGCCACCTTTCTGTGGGTGTGTGTTTGGGTGTGTGTTTGTGTGCACACAATCACAACACTCTTTTCACTAATGTGCACATCGACATACAAGCACCTATATCTATTGTGAACTTTTTCCACAAACGCAAACTCTTACCTATACATTCCCTTTCCTTGTGTGGCCGTCTACATCAATATCTAAGCTAACATTAAGGGCAACGGTATATTCTTATTAGTAGTTCCAATTCCTATTAAAAGTCGGTCTTAGATAGCAAGTTAATTAACTCTCTGGCCTTCTTTTCCCCTGGCTATCAGCACACAGGTAGCCTTTCATGTTGCCACCGAGAGAGATAGAGGGAGGGACATGCGGGAGGGGAAGAAGTGGGGAGCGAAATAGAGGTAGGACGAATTTGTGCAATGTAGAGGGGAAATGCAGCAAGGATGGAGCAGGAGGAAAGAAAAAACATAATTGAAGAAGAAAGGGACAGGAAGTAAAATGAAAGAAATGGATGAGAGGTGAGGAAGACGGCTGAAAAAAGGAGAGGAAAGCGAAAGACAAGCTAAATTGAATTTGGATGAGAAACTGCTGAGAGGATTATTAAGTGGCAAAAAAAGCTTTATAGAATGTGAGAAAGGTGCATTTTTTTCTCTTTAATTAATTAATTTTTTTTAAATGTTCAGCATTTTAACTATTGCTCATAGCACAGCACAAAATTAAATAAATGGATAAGGAAACAATTACATAAGTATGTGTTCTGATTCTGATTTCCAGCGGTTAGTAATATCCCTATACCTTGGCTACCTACCTGACCCTTGAAATAATGTAAAGGACTCTTGTAAAACTCCTCTACTAAATTATTTAATTCTGTTCAGTTTATTAATACAGCTCTGATTTAAAAAAAGTCCAACAGAGCTTAGCATAGCAAGAAAAAACTATCATTCATAAGGGAGTTATACAGCTCTGTGACACTGTTCAGCTTATGACCTTATGACCTATTATTAAAAAAATCTTTAAAAATCTTTGATATAAAGCCCTTGTCATTCCATCACTCTAATATTTTGGAAAAATATAATATGCCCAATTTTGAAAATTTTATTCATTTTAAAAATAGTTGTTTAATTTACAAAGTTCTGAATGGATTAGCCCCACCTCCACTTTCTACCTACATTAGACCTGGCAGACGTATTTGCAACAGAGCCTCTTCCAGAGAAGACCTAAAGATCCTCCACAGAAGAACAATCTTTGGACAAACCGTTCTATCAGTCACTTCTGGAACAGCCTCCCAACAAACATCAGGGAATGTCCCACTTATTGCACAATTAAAAAGCACCTTGAACAGTTTCTTAAAAGTTCCCAGTCAAGCACTCACTAATTTTATTGTGGTAATGTCATTGTCGGAACGTATGTCTATGTGTTTTGACTGATATTGTATTATGTGATCTTGTGTTGTTTTGTCTTCCTGCCTCAGGACGACATATGTAAATTAGCAACTATGCTATAATCTGGCTCATTTACAATCTGTACAGAAGTATAAGATTGTTCATTAATGTGCTCTGTCCTGATTAAATAAATAAGTAAAATAAAAATAAAAAATAAAAGACAGGGGGATAGTGCTGGATTGTGAACTTTCTAAACTAAAATGATATATCAGTTTTTGTTATTTTGGTGCTTCTTTCCTTTACAATCATAGGCAACCTTTATGAGAGTATGAGGCAAAATACTTGCTTCAGCATCAGAAACAGCTCCAATCTCCGACAAGGTAGATTAGTAAGTTTGCATTTGATGCTTCTCCAAATTTTCACAGCCTCAGAGTTCCCGTGTGGCCGTCTGTGTTTGAGTAACCTCGCATCTTCTGTGTCTGTGTGTGAGTATGTGTTGATCTACTAATATTCAAGTGTACCCTTAATGCCATTTCTCAAGATCAAGGCTTTCATGGCCTCAGCTCGATGAAGAGGTCATGGCAGCCAATTAGTTCATTGTAAATTGATCCAACTCTCCATGTGTTTTAGTGAGATTGTGCATGTTCATGTGTACGTTTTCAAATCAATGCTCATGTTTTATCGGCAAAGCCATTAGTTGTTTTATTGAGGTATTGGGTGCATGCAAAACAGCTTGGAAATACAGAAGCTTGTAATTTACTGTGTAATCAAGCAGAATCTATCAGCAGGGTTCATGTACTTCAACTTTCTTTGGAAAAAACAGTGCATTATGATGAGACATTTTTGTTGAAAAATAAAGTTTTTTAATATATGTTTGCAGAGGTTTATGTGCAAAAAGCTTGTCTATATCAACGGGTCTTTGGGCAAGGCACTTAAATTCGAGCTTTCCACCAATCTCCACTTCAGAGTGATGCTTGTTTGTGAAAGTGTCTGTGTGAATTTGGGTTGTGTGCGAAAGAAAGCACCTTGAATGGTGAGTATAATTAGAAAATTAGGTTATGTGATCTCTTTAATTACTGTAGATGATGTTTTATATCACTCATGAAAATCCTGTTTATAAATTTCTTTGGTCGTAACATGATAAACTAAAAATTATTCAGTACTTGTAATTCATTTTCTTTTTGTTTTGCACATCTCTGTGAACAAATCATAACTCTAAGGGTGAAAATAAGTATTGACACCATTACAGAGAGATTAGTGAATATTAAAGTCTGTTCACCTTTGAAAAAAGTTCTGGTTTTTGTGATATTAGAGACATATCATCAGATAGTTGTGAATAATATATACACTAAATCCATCCATAAATCCACTCTGGTCACGATATGATTTATCCCGATATATCCCAATACCTTAAAGGGGAAGGCGTTTTTTTTTTACATTGGGCCCTTGATTTTACGTGATTCCATCATGTTCTACTAAACCATATGAGTTTTGTGTCATTTTGGAGCTCTTCTGAAGATATATGTGAGCAAAACTAGCAGCAGTTCAGCGGACATGGATGAATGAACGGTGGCCCGGCGCCCAGCGCTGATGACGTCATACACATCCGCTTTGTTTATAAAAAATATACATTTTAGGGAAATATTTTAGCATAGCAATCACCCAAAGAACAGCGTTTATCTCTGAATGGCCCTGAAAAAAAACAAAAATCAATGTAAGTTTCTGAATCGGTATAGTTACAGTAAAAACTTTTAAACAGAATGCATAAAAACATGACAATTTAGCAAACTTAAATGCATCAAAATGCTCCCACATCATCACTTATCAGAAATGATGGGAAATCTTGTTGCCAAGGTTGCAGCAACCAATTATTATGTTTGGAAGAAGATTGCTTTTCCACATAGCATCAGTTTGGTTCTGATTTCTTTCGCCCTCTTGGTAAATTAAATTTGTGAACTGCATCATGTATTTATCAAGGTTATCTTTCCTATTACCATTAGTTTGGGGATCTGAAACATTTAATTGTGAAAATGGAAGACTTTCCACAGCACTGTATAAGACAAATTATTAAAAAGAAAAGAGAAAAAATATGGTATAAAAAAGATTAGAACACAGCAGACGGAAAAGAGGTTGTTTATGCAAGCTGTAAGAGTTTTTTTTTTTTTAACCAGTAAATATCTGGCCTGCAGCTGATTTTAATGGTTTCAATTTAATGAAACAGTCATTAGCTACGGAGCTAAAAGTGAGTCAGAGCAGGACAGAGACAAAAGCCATTGCTTTCTGGAAACAACAGTAATGCAAACACTATTTCATAAACCTGTGATTCACTCTCATATATCTATTAGATTTTTTTTTTACAGCATAGTCCACAGTAAATTTACAGAATTTTTACTCTAGCTATAAATGCTTACCGCTTTCTGTCTGCATCAACCATTTCTTATAGGAAGGTGATTCAATCCACACTCTTAACATGATAAAAAAAACTAGGAACCATTATGTAAATACTCTGCTTGTGCAAATATATGGTGGTTTGAATGACTACAAAATATTTGCATGAAGCATTAAGAGAGAAGATAAGAGATTTTCCAGTCTCAAAGTGGCTGAGTTGGTAAATGACAGCTTGCAGTCCTGGACGTCTAAACGTTTGATTCTCAAACCTCGTATGTTTTCCCCCTTCGGTCCTTCAAATCTTTCCCGTCATGTTTATCATAAATAAAGACAGATCATCTGCCTGGCTGTGTGTTTCCTGGACGGGGCCGCCATTTGCTTTTTGTAGGGTTGTCACGATGCTAAAATTTTCAACTCGATACCGATACTCAGGAATATGCTTGATACTCGATACCATTTTCGATACCACAAGGATAAAAACAAAGACCCCCAAATTTAACTGAATTTTGACAGGTTAGTGTCTTTCATTTCAAACTGACCTGTTACTCATGTTATCGTTACTGGTGACCCATATTAATGACCCTAACCCTATTCCTGTACCTAACCCTGACACTGCCCCTCACCCTAACCCTAACCCTCCACCCTTCATAATTGTGAGAAATAAATATTGTTTGGTCCAACTTCTTTGGACTTATTGTACAAACCTATTTAACATACACTATTTTAACATAATATTATGGATAGAGTTTAATTAAGTGTTTGAAAGATTCATTTCACTATTTTTAAATTAATGTCTATATTGCCATGAAGCCATTTGGATTTTCTTGCCTATTGGTGACATAATCAAAATGGCCGACTTTATGTGGGCGGACTTGGATATGTACTTGATTAATTTTAGCATGTTATTATTAGCTATTGGCCGCAGCTAGCAGTTAAAGGCTAACGTCTTGTTAATAATCATAAACAACGTAAATAAATACATAAATAAATCGCAGAGACAAGGGGCGCAGCGACGGCAGGTCAGCGTTGCGTGCGGGGGGTTGGGGGGATGGGGTGGTGGTACTGATACTTTTTAAAATGAGTATCGTATCTAGGATACAACATTTTAGTATCGATGACTTTTACTAAGTATCGACTACTTTTAGTTACAACCTAACTTTTATGTTAATTCTGCTTCTTTGTCTTACAGTTGAACTGATGTGGGTCCAGATAGCATCTCACACGAGCCTGGTTCTGTTGGAGGTTTCTTTCCTGTTAAAAGGAAGTTGTTCCTCTCCACTGTCACTACAAGCGTAATGCTTGGATAGTGAGGATTGCTTTGATAACAAGTTGCAATAGATGCAAAAAATTTGAATCAATTTAACTGTATGATGTGGTTGAATTGTATTGTGCCTTCAGATAACGTGTTGTGAATTGGCGCTATATAAATAAACTGAATTCAATGAATTTGATTGAATTTGTCTTGGTTTCAGCCGTTAGCTAGATGCTAGCTTTCAAGATAGCCTGGTTTCCTAAAAGTGTAGATGCTAAAGCCAGGCGGTCTGCATGTGTGTAGAAGTTAACGGTAGATAATACCGTAAATTCTCTAATATAGGCCCGGGCCTTTATTTCACCTCAAGTGCATCGCTGGTCCAGGCCTTTATTGGATAGAGGCCAGTATTAGAGAGCCAGGCCTCTATTGCTATTTGAGCAAAACAGACTACCAGTGGAATGAATAAAAATGAGATTTTGTGTCTATTTGAGACCTATAAAACACTAGGTTCATTTTATTGAAAAGTACAGTTACCATGTCACGCTTGGTTTGAAGTAAAAAAATATAAAAAATCATCCAATTCTGTTTTAATTCTCATCCTCAGTTTCCTCCTCCTCTTCATCTCTCTCCCTTTATTCTCCCCTCATCCTTGCGTGCTGCTCCTCCTGTTCTGCTGCGTGTCTGTTCTCTTCTCCACGCGCAGAGCGAGGGCAGCAGCAGGGCTTGTGCGTCCAGCTGCGCAGGGCTGTGGTACTTGTATGTTACTACTACCACAAGTATAATGTTGAGGTATGCCCAGAAAAACGTTTATAGCCCCGGCCTGTATTAGAGACCGGCCATTATTTACCTCCTCTGACAGCCGAGACCGGCCATTATTAGAGACCCGGCGCTATTGGGGCCATCAGAGCCAATATTAGAGAAGAATTTACGGTATGCCCCAGCGCCTTCCGCCAGACACTCTCCAAAATTGTAGGTGACCGCGGGACAGTGCCGCAGACAGGAGGCCTCTGATTGGTCAAATCTACCTCCGCTCTATAGTATCGCGTATCTCCTGTTTGGTAGCTTACCGGCTTGTTTTGTTTGCATGACCGCAATTGTGGAAAACAACATGAATTTGGACCCGGCTAGAAGAGCCGAGGGTGCACGAAACGCTGGGACCCTTTTTCCACCTGGACCCCGCTCTTTTTGGTCCTTATGTCCCTCCGTTGTCCCTACTTCCTCACCGCCGGCCCCATCTAGACCCACAGCTATTTCCTGATTGTCCCTCTTGGTTGTGGCGTGGAATAAAGCGCAGACCACGCTTCAATATTGAGCTGAAATCAAAAATATCTGCAACGAGCTCATCATATCATAAATTATGCAAAGACTGAAATTCCAAAATGGAACTTTTTTTTTTTACTTTTAGTTTTGGGTTATTTAGCTTTATTGTTGCCACAGTATTTAAGCTAATTAAAAAAAAAAGCCTGTAGCGGTGTAGCTGCATACAGTTTAATAAACACAGCCGTTATAATCATAATATAACAATAACTGAACTTTATTTTTCTTTTATTGGAGAAATTTAACTCTGCATTTAACCCATCCCCTTGCGGAGCAGTGGGCTGCCATTGTGTGGCGCCTGGGGAGCAGTGTGGGGTTAAGGGTCTTTGCTCAGGGACACAGGGTGGCATTCTGTGGGAGTGGGGCTCGAACTCAGAACCTCAGGATTCCAAGTTCTATGCCTTAACCACTATTCCACCACTCCCAGTATTTATCAGTATTTATTAGGGATGGAACGGTTTATGAAAACCGTCCGAACCGTTTGGTTTCGACTGTTTGGTTCGGTTCAGCGTGTGTTTGCGCGTTAGGTTCATCGCGCTGCTCCTTTTCTCTCATAGGCTAAGCATGTACACTCCAGAGCAGAAGGTGGGGGTACTGCGACCAAAGCCAACCACCAGTAGTAAACAAAGAAGAAGAAGAAGAAGAAGCAGAAAAAAATCAGTTGTTGTGGAGAATTGTGTGGGTATGGCGAGTGGGAAAGAACAGGAGTGGGAAGACGCGCCAGCAGCACTTTATAGGTCTGCTGTATGGGACCACTTTGCATTTAGAGTGACCTACGATGGCGGAAAGAAAGTTGTGGATAAAAGTGCAACAGTGTGCAAGCATTGTGCAACACGTTTTGTTTATGCTAACACGCGACCAACATGTCATGCTAACTTTCAAATCCCACATACTCCATCAGCGGCTCCGCGCTGCGCTCCCGAACCAGACCGCCTGCACAAAGCAAAGCCTACAGCCTCCACTGTGGCTCCCGTCCCGCTCCGCTCTGAGTTCCTTGGAGATGGTAGAGGCGTGTCTTGAGATGATTAAATTCAAAGCAGCAAAACATCGCGGAAATGATCCAGGGTTTCAGCGGATCATTAAAAATAATTACAATCCATTATTTTGGGGATTTTTTCATTAATTAGATTATTTTTTATGGGATTTCAGTGTAACAATCAACATATACCGAACCGAACCGAAAACTGTGACCACGAAACCGTGAACCGAACCGAACCGAACCGTGGATTTTTGTGAACCGTTCCACCCCTAGTATTTATTATTATTGTCATCATTATTTATTTATTGGCAGCATGCCTAAAAGTCTTCATCATCATAAAGTAATTAACTATCGACAATTGTTGAGCTAATTGATGTTGACCTGATTTTGTGGTACATCAAAGTGATGTCATATACACTGATGCTTGTTGCTACAGCAAATATTTTTTATATTTATCTTCTCTGAGGTGCATTTATTTATTCAAGAAAGCAATAACTAGTCATAAAATGTCCTTATAACTTATGCAACACTTATTTGAGTTAAGAAAATGTACCAAAATGTGGCCTATTTCACAGACTTACAGAATCATTAAATCGTTCAAACCGTGCAGCCAACGCAGCAGAGGATAATGATGCCTATTCTCAAGCTTAAAGCAGACTCCAGGCTCATGCGCCGCCGTAAAACACTAAAATGGCAGCAGTGAAAAGGGGTCTCCGTTAGCCAGTAACTCTCCTCTCCAAAGCGTGTCGACTCACTAATTCCTAGAGACCAGTTAAGGTTGAAAAAGATCCCATTTGTTCCACAGTCTCCCCCCCCCCTTCCACTTCTTTCCTGTTTAATTTACAACACCCCTGAGATAGGCAGAGCTGCTACAACTCAAATCCAGATTTCTGCCCCCTCCCCTCTCTCCACCTCACTCATAAAACTGCAGCAGAGGTGGAGTCATTCACCCCCTGGGGTAAGAAAACAATGCAGTATGGTGGGAACTTTAAAGCATCACCACCAGTGGCATTTAATGTTTTTTTTTCTCTGCCTGTTGTTGTTGATCGCCTGCTGGAGCCAAAATGCCACAGAACTCTGTATTCTCCAAGTGCTCGGGGAGCTCATGCATGCTGATGTTTTATTCACTTTGTGAGTGAGGGGGCATGATGAAAGGGGAGGCATGCCTTATATAGCACTAACACTTGGAGCCAGGCAGCAAACATGAAATATTAACAAATATCATCGTCAGCAGTGGTCAGCGGTGATTAATTGTGCAGCAGTAAATAAATAAATAAATAAAAAATAATGAAGCTTTTAGACATGGGTGTTAAGGTAAAGGTTTGTTGGGTCAAGGTTATTTAGAAGCAAAAGTTCAGCAACTCGTTAAATAAATGATGGGGAAATAATCCAAAACAACTGAGGTGTTTTTCCAACTGCATTAAGACCAACAGCCTGTTGCTGCACACTGCCAGTCAGCTGGACAATGCAGGGCTAAATTATACATACGGGTTACAGCTTTAGAATAAAAGTAATTGTGACTCAAATACAGCTTTCAGTAATTAAATCATTTTTTTCTCAAACTTGGGTTTCACTCGCCTCTGACTGCAGGATGCTTAAAACATAGTATGGCACTTTCTATTACTAGAAAAAGTACAAGAGCACATAAAGTTAGCCATCTACGGAAGATGATTAGGTAAAAAAAAAGAGTTTACTGATTTTTTAATCTTATTTTAGTTTAGTATGGATAAAAAAGTCCTAATTCTGACTTTTTTTCCTCAGAATTCTGAAATTTTTAAACAGAATTCTGACTTTTTTTTTCTCCAAATTCTGACTTTAATCTCAGAATTCTGACTTTTTTCTCAGAATTCTGACTTTTTCTCCAAATTCTGATTTTTTTCTCAGAATTCCGACTTTTTCTCAGAATTCTGACTTTAATCTCAAAAGTCTGACTTTTTTTTTTCTCAGAATTCTGACTTTTTCTCAGAATTCCGACTTTAATCTCAAAATTCTGACTTTAATCTCAAATTCTGACTTTTTTTCAGAATTCCGACTTTAATCTCAGAATTCTGACTTTAATCTCAGAATTCCGACTTTAATATCAGAATTCTGACTTTTTCTCAGAATTCCGACTTTTAATTTCAGAATTCTGACTTTCATCTCAGAATTCTAACTTTCATCTCAGATTTCTGACTTTTTTTTTCCTCAGAATTCTGACTTTTTCTCAGAATTCGACTTTAATCTCAGAATTCCGACTTTAATCTCAGAATTCTGACTTTAATCTCAGAATTCTGACTTTTTTCTCTCAGAATTCTGACTTTAATCTCAGAATTCTGACTTTAATCTCAGAATTCTGACTTTTTCTCAGAATTCCGACTTTTAATCTCAGAATTCTGACTTTTTTTTTCCTCAGAATTCTGACTTTAATCTCAGAATTCCGACTTTAATCTCAGAATTCTGACTTTAATCTCAGAATTCTGACTTTAATTTCAGAATTCTGACTTTTTTCCTCAAATTCTGACTTTAATCTCAGAATTCCGACTTTTAATCTCAGAATTCTGACTTTAATTTCAGAATTCTGACTTTTTTTCTCAGAATTCTGACTTTTTTCTCAGAATTCCGACTTTTAATCTCAAAATTCTGACTTTAATCTCTGAATTTTGGATCCTAATGTAGATGGGCACCATGAAGGAAGAGATGTGGAGCACTCAGCTTCACTGACAAAGATGTGAGTTGTTTGAGGTGGCCAGTGACACATTGGTGGAAAATGACGGAATTAGGCAACTTTTTACATGCCCGAGGGGTCCCCTCATTAATGGAGGAGCAGAAGGTCATTAAAACAAGAGAGCTAGTCTCTAAAACAGACATGGCTATGGCTTCATATTTCCCAAGTTAAACTGAAATAAAATTTAAAAATCAGTTAACTTTTTTTTTTTTTTTTTTCAGTGGCCCTAATCCTCTTCCGTAGCCATCTTTGCCCCTCCCACACTGCTGAAACAAGCCTTATGCTCCATTCATTAATAGGAGTAATTTTTTAATGGCATGTTTTCAAATGCAGAAAAAAACACTAAAGGCAGCTGCTACTACTTTTACTCATATATCTGAAAATGCATTTATTTCAGAAAATCGATCCCCTATGAAAGGTATGGATCTATTACATAGATTCATTATAATTAGACTATGGCTTCAAGGCTCCGTTTCTCTCAATTATGATAATTTTCTGTTTGCAGGTAATGAAAATGTGAGAAAAGGTTTAGAATATTACATTAGACCATTAAAAATAGTTAACTAACATGGAAACGTGGGTTGAATCAAAGCATATTTAATACCTGCTTAATGATTGCTGCTTTCAAACAGCATTTAGAGCATCACAAATAAGCTTTAGCACATGCACAATAATGCAACCTATGACTAGCTGCAGGCTAGCTGCAGGAATGCATAGCTCTACTAATTGACTGTGTTACTGTATGATAAGCCAAACTCAAAAATATGTAATACTTTTAGAAACAAGCCTTAAAAATAAAAATATTTAACAATATAAGGTTAAAGATTGTGCTGCAGAAATAACTGCTTTTTTATCTTAACTGAAAGCAATGAGATCAAGTTACACTGTTTTTTTAAACGGTTGTAAATACTTCAGTGTTGTCAAACCATTGTACTTTTAATTAAGAATAGTATAGATAGTATATGAGAACCTCATATGGACTAAAGTCTACAAGCTTCATATGTCTCTGTGGAGTAAATCACAGTGGTATGAGTTGATAGTGATCCTCTGTTCGATGCTTGAGGAGCAGCTCTTTGAACAAGTTGAGCTGACCTAATTCAGTCTCTCTTCAGGGCTGCTGGAATCTGCTTTTACAGGTCAGCAAATAATGGTTTCCACTCGATATGTAGACGTACATAGGGAAGCAGAAAAATCTCTACTGCTGATATGATTAGAGAGAAAAAAAAAAGAAAAACGCCCCAAAACACACAGACATCCTTCAGATAGCTTTATAAAATCCTTTTCTGAGTGTTCATCCATCTGGTTTATTAGCTCTTAAAATGAGAAGACAGTAAACGCTGACTGTAAATGAGAGAATTACAACATAAAAATGTCAAAGATGCTGAGTCCTTTACTGCAGACAGGTGGTGCAAACGGGAGATTAGATGCAGAGGTAGCTCCTTCAAACTGGCAGAGCCGAGGTACAGAGCTGCTGCTTAGGCTGACCTGCAGGGGGCGCTTTGCTGGCTTCTTACAACAGTTTCAATTGTTATTTTACATTTGGGTCATTTTAAAGCTATTTAGAAACTTACTATGATAAAAAAATAAAATTTGGTTTAAAATCTAAATTATAAGTTATAGATTTATGCTATTTCATCCACTGTAGAGATCAGAGTAACAACTTTTTATACAGTAGCCCAACAAAGCCTTGCTTTTGTTTTGAAAACATGCAAACTGGAACAGACGAAGCAAAAACAAGGCATTGTTGGGCGATTCCAACGCTATTTCTGACATTTTGAATTGTAAAAGCTTTTTGGATGGGAAGCGAAATGTCTTCAAACTTGGAAACAAAGTCCAGTGGATTGTTTTTAATTTATTTTTTGGAATGACTAGGACCTGGATGACTGAGAGCCTTCACCAGTGTCAGGACTCCTGTCTGTGTGTTTGTGTTTGTCTCCCTTCCTCCACCAGGAGCGCCTGGTTCTGGTCCTCCTCCTCACACACCTGCGGATGGTTTCCTCGTTAGCGAGAGTGTTTTTTAAGCTGCTGACTGCCACTACCTCAACGCCAGAGTGTTTGCCAGTTTTGGATTCTCTAGCCAAGCTGAGTTTTGCTGAGTCAAACTGAGTTCTTGTCAAGCTGAGTTTTAACTTTGTTTTGTCTTTGCCTCTCGGCAGGAAGTCATCCTGCAAACTGGATTTTTCTGGACCTTCTCTCCCTGGAAGGATCAACTGAGCTGGGGTTCAAAGAAGTCAGGAGGTTTGGATTCACACTTTCCCCAAGAGAAATCGTGCATTAGAGCTTCACACTGAGAAAGGGATTCATCTCCACTACTGACCCGTTCACTATTTAAAAAGCGTACCGCAGGATTCATCAAAGAAAAATCAGAGGAAGGTATAATGGCAGTCAAAAATTTCTCCATTCACCTACTAACAACCGCATTCTGGGTAAACCCTGTTCCATATTTTGTTCACTCCACCCGAATCAGACAAAAACAAAGGATTCAACAACTTCTCTGGAAACGTGAGTCAGCAACCAAATCTTCTTCTCCAAGTTCACACAAAAATCAAATTTCCCACTGAGCCTGAACTAACGTTGCTGCGCCTTCCCCTCACTTTCCAGTTCCAGTGTTGAGCAGTGTTGAGAGCAACACTTCTCTCTGAATTATCTCTTCAATAAAACCTGTTAAACCTTTTCCCCTGGTCTCCCCTGTTTGGTCTTCTGCATTTGGGTCATTTGGGGAGGTTGCAAGGTTTTACATAAATAAGCCTCTTTAAATTTTGTATTTTTGGCACATTATCTGTTTTTGATGCACTAAATTTAAATGCAATTTCTCCACCAACTTTGCGCCAAATGAAAAAACGCCCCATTTATCCATTTCTGCCGAGCAGCAACCTGTAGGACAATAAAAACGCCCGGCCCATCTTCCAGCTCATTTAAACCCATCTGATGATCTGCCCTTCATGTTTATCCTCAGAGGACAAACATTAGTTAACCCCTGAGCTTTGAGTAACGGGCTCTGGCCTGGGGAGGCTGGTGTCTCGGTGTGGGGGCCCATTGGGACTCTCAACGCTGCCGCTGCTGCATTGATTTACTTGCTGACACCAGAACTGATGAGGGATCAAGCTGGCCACGGTCCAGCAGAGGCAGATTGGATAGGGAGGAGGATAGATGGATGAGGAGGGAGGGGGTGAAGCAGTGAGAGGTTTGGGCTGTAGGGTGGGCTCCTCTCTGGGGCAGCGCTCCCTCCTGTTGATAGTGAGGGCCCCGCAGCGCACTTGTTAAGCCATTGACCTTTAATGCACACTTGTCATCTAATATGTTACACATGTGCGTCCCTGTGGAGAGATTGATCCGCTGGCGGGTGCGCGTGCATGCCTAAGGAGCCCCGGCGCAGCAGTGCGCTCCAACCCTCCGGAGCGCATCATCCGTGCGCCCTGGTGATGGAGAAGGGACGCCCCCTCTGCGCTGCCTCCGAGGAGGGATGGGGAACCGAACCGATAGGCGGGGCAGGTGGGGCATCCTCACTCTGCATGCGGGCTTTGACTACAGGGACAATAGCAACAGGGACATGTCCCCGAAAGGCCGCATGTCATCACAGAAACATGAGTTGGGACGCGGCACAGCTGCTGATTGAACTGGACTGAGTTAATGGGTTTAATTAAGAAAAAATAGAAGGAAGAAAATGTGTCTCCCATTGGAGACAATAATTGATTAGTTAATTAGAGGCAATGGATGGACTGTTTCTGTTTACCAAACAGTCTATTGTTTATACGCACAGCAACACACAAAAAAGGAGACATTAAAACAAAAAGGACGTACCTTCCACAGCCAGGACCGCAGGGACCACCAGGCTGCACACCCAAAGCAGGTAATCCATCGTCATAAACCTGGATGTAGCCTCATGAAGAAAGGTGCGCTGACTGGAGCCCCGCGGACGGACTGGAGACCTAAACGCAGAGCGCCGCAGCAGCAGCGGGGCTGCTTCCTCTCATACCTTCAGCTGGGAGTCTGGGAGAAGCGGGTGGGATAGGGGGGGTGGAAGGGAAGGGAGGGGGTCTTATTGCCCCGCAAGAAAAAAAAAAATCCTCAGTCTGAAAGCATGCGGGCTGGAGCCGTTATCACTCCTCCGGTTGGTCGGCGGCGTTGCGCCGTTTCTCAGTCTCCTTCTCTTTGTGTGACTTTACCGACAGGCAGCTCCGATCCAGGGGCGCATCTCTGCGCCGGGTGGGGGGGCTCTCTCCCTGGGCGGGAGGGCGAGGACGGGAACCCCGGGGTGAAGTCCTCTCTCCGCGGAGGGGGTCTGGAAATGCTCAGCCTGTCCGGCTCCTCCAGGATGCTGCTCCTCTGCGAGGGATGTGCGTCGGAATGGCAACAGAGACCGAGAGGTGGGGGGGCTGAGAGAGAGAGAGGGGGTAAGTAACAGCAGCAAGGCAGTCAACACTAACCACATGCTTCCTTTTAAGACTGCCAAATTAAAAGCACCTCATCGGAATGATGACTTTTACAGAAAAAAGTCATTTTATTACAGCCAGCTGACGGTCAGTGTGCAGCAGCAGTAACATTTCATTATGTAACTTTTTAAAACAAATTAGTTTTAGGAGTAGATGTCATTAGGGTTTTAGTATTTTCCAAAAATGAGCTCAAACATCCATTTATTGAATGCTTAAGACACAAGAGAACCATAATACACTGAGATTCATATTCATAGATAGTAAAAGAGATAAAAATCCAAATATCATTCATCCCTAGAAGTACAATTTCAATTCCATCCATCCAGAAAAGTATGGATATGCTGCATTTTAAATATAGCATAGCAAATATATTTTTTTTTTTTACATTTTTTGGTAAACTTGGAGATATATTTTATTGCATATTGCATATCCTAGTAGATCTGCTTCACCTTTAAATCTGCAGCTCTTCCTACTTCTCTCTGTGCTCTGTTTAAAAACATTTCTGAACCTATTTACTAGTATAAAACAATTTTAAGATATATAGAAGCTCTGCAGACTGATTAAGTCTGCACAATAAGAAAAAATGTAACCTGTAACTTTGTGTCATGGTCCTCTGAGAAGCCAGGATTTTTTTAGCTGAAAAGAAGAACGCAACATTTAAATTATGTTTTCTCAAGCTTCTTGCATTATGATACTAACTCGAATAAATTTATAATCTGTTGCCATTTTGGGGGGAAAAAGCTCTGCATGTCTAACAAACTGATTTTTCGGTGGCAACTCTATATTTACTTTTACTATCAAAGTAGCTGCTGGTTAATATTCACTGAGTGCTGCTGTGTTTCTCTCCTCCTCCACGTAGCTACTCTGTACGGAGTAAAATGCGACCGCAAATCTGATGATGTTAGACCGAGAGGCGGGACTCAGGAGCAGGGTGAGAGAGGAAGAAAAAACACTGACTGAAAACAATCTGAATACAGTTAGCTGCACCCAACTCTGTTACCGTTGGATAAAGAAAATGAGCGGAAAGAGGAAAAAACGGAAATTATCGGTGGGGACATGTCCCCCTCCAGTCCTTCACAAAGTTACGCCTCTGTACTACCCCGTACCTCCCTGTAAAAGTTGGTCTGCTGTTTACTCTGTCCAGAGTAACTTCAACTATTCAGGAGTTCAGATGAAAATACAGTAAACAGTTGATATTATAACTGTAGTTCTCATTGCTGTCCTTTAAAGAAATTTATTTCTATTTTGACTTGAGCAATATGTTGTTAAAGAACTTACTCCTATTATAAGTAAAATGTTTTGAATGCTCTACCCACCTCTGTATCTATGGATCCATCTGCAAACCTTGAAAAAATGTTAGCAAAATAGTTCATTTTTAATAGATATACATGTAAATAATACTCAACTTTTGTAATGGTTTCATGAGCTTTTTATTGAACAAATATATAAAAATGTGTTTAAAATAGATTTTTAGTGCTTAAATGTATTTTATATTTAGTATATTCCTTTATTTCTACTCTTTAAAAAATACCAGTGTAAAAATCTTATTTATTTCAGTTTATATTACACTATTTTCAAATATTAATTAAATGTTATCATAAGTTACTTAAGTAGTCTTATTTCCAGGTTGGATACTATTTTCTCTTACTTGAGTAAAAACATGTTTAATGTAGTGCAACTCTTATTTGACTGCATTTTTTTGGGCTAAGTTATCTAAGTTATTCTTGAAAATACACATAGTTTAGTTCAATTCAATATTCTGAGTAACATTACATTAGATACATTAAAAAATAATGACTTTTGTCGATTCAGTCTTATGGGCTCTGCGTACAGCTTCATTACTTCCTGAACTTAAATCAGTTCATTGGTTTCCTGTCTTTTATTACTGGATAAACCGATTAATCCAGGTGTGACTGGCCTTTGTTGTCATGGTTACTGAGGTCAGGCACACTTGGATTAATCGGTTCATCCAGTAGAGAAAGAGGAAACAAAGGAGCTGCTTTAAAATCAGGAAGTGGTGTATAGATCCCATTAACTACTTTCAACATTCAGGTTTTTATGGAAGCCTTATTATGCCAACCTCTAATAAAAACAACAAGAAAACATATGTCTCGTATTTATGACTAACCAGTGGCGTCTGGTGGAGTTTTCTCTCAAAATAGACGTATAAAAACCAACCAAACATATACTAAGTTATCACTATAGTATATTTATATAAATACCATCGACAAAAAACATTATAAAAACACGTTATAAAAACAAAACATAATTTTATCTACAGGTTTTCTTTTTTAACAAAAATATTGCCCTTCTGAGGCTTTGTGAAGGTAAATCTATGTTTTGCATAGTCCAAAATGGTGTCACAAACCTTAATTTTTCAATTTTTATTATATAATAACTATTTTCTGAGAATGTGTTTATTTATGAGCAACTGTGCAAATTAACAGAAATCTATATTAAACTATATTATTTTCTATGTGAATCCCAGATTGTTCATTCTTCTTTCCCTTTTCTAAAAAATGTGTTAGGTCAGATTCTGATGTTTGAAAAAGGACTCTTCGCTATTATCTCTCAATCACTGCCCGACTGACAAGCTACATCACCTATATCGCTGTATCACGGGCGAAAATCCAGGAGCCCCAAAACCATTAATTTTAGCGATGCTGATTGGCCACATATTTATTAATTTTCCCTAGCAACATTATACAATTGGTTATTTCGCTACACTTCAGGGGTGCTTTCAATGAGCTATTCAAGTTGGATGAGAGTCAATTGTTAGAAATGTTGTTTTAATTAAATTATTATGTAATTATTAATTAATTAATTTATTTACCTATTTATTTATTTATGTTTTTTTTTTTTTTTCTCTTCCTGGGTGGGGAGGCGGTTGTGGAGATTGATTGTCTGGTGTCCTTTATGCATTGTGGGGCTCCTTTTTTTTTTTTTTTTTTTTTTTTTTATTTTTTTTTATCTTTGGGGGTTTGGCATGTCTGTTTTCTCGTGGGGCGGGCGGGCCTGCTGGGTGGGGAGTCCTGCTGGCTGGCGCTGCCGCTGGTGTGTGTGGGTCAGGCGGCTCAGTGAGGTAGTGTTGGGGGGGCGGTTTGGCGGGTTGGCTGGCGCTGGCTGGGTATTCCGGGTGGGTTTTCCCTCCTGGAGGCATGGCGGGGGCTGCTCTGTTCCACCCGCTGATCAGCGGCCCGGTGGGGCTGCTTGGGCGAGGCGGGTGGGGGCCTGGAGTGGCTATGGCGGTGGCGTGGTGGGGGGGGGCGAGGCGGCCGGGCTGCTCTGGCAGCGTGTCAGGAAGCCTGGTGCGGGCTGCAGGGGAGGCGGCGGGCGTGGCTGGGCTGCTTTGGCCGTCGGTGGGGGCGGCGGCGCGGTTCGCTCGCTCTGGCTTTGTGCTGCCCCCTCGGGCTGCTGGAGGTGGATTCGCCCGGCTGCGGGTCTGCTCTTCTTGCGGTTTTCGCGCCCGGGCGGCTTTCTGCTCTCGGGCTGATTCTGTGCGCGCGGTGTGTTTTAGTTAGCGCTGTTGGCATCGGTCTTGGTTGGGTGGGGCTGCGCTTTTGGCGGGGCGTTTTGGGGGTCCAGCGGCGCTTCGTGGCGATTCGCTGGCGGATGCGCATGGGCCCGGCGGGCGCCTGAGTGTTTTCCTGGGTGAGTGCGGTGGCCCGGTGTGTGTTCGCGGCGGTCGCCCGGGGCTTTAGTCTTGGCGGGGCGTGTTTGGTGCTCTGTGGGGCTGGGGCGTTTACCGGTCGGCGCCCGTGGGGGGCTGGTGTTGGTGCCGGCCCTGCGCCGGGGTGGCGGCTGCGGCGGGGCCCGCAGCGGACTTCGTCCCAGCGGCTCCCGGGGGGCGGCTATGGCGGTGGCTGGGGGCTTCTTACGTGGCTGTCTCTCCTCCTGCCTTGGTGGGGTCTGGTT
Organism: Cyprinodon brontotheroides; assembly: GCA_018398635.1. Taxonomy (NCBI): domain Eukaryota; kingdom Metazoa; phylum Chordata; class Actinopteri; order Cyprinodontiformes; family Cyprinodontidae; genus Cyprinodon; species Cyprinodon brontotheroides. The sequence continues at coordinate 2,576,756 of JAGKQL010000011.1, read as the reverse complement.
TCGGGGGCTGGCCCGCCTTGGTGCCCACCAGCTTCTGGGGTCCCCTTGAGGCCTGGGGGGCTTTGTCTCCTCGGCTGGACTCAGTGCTCTGGGGGGGTGTGCCTCTCCGGCTCTCCCACAACCACTATTGAGCATTTTTTTCTATGGTTAAAACTTTACATGCACAAGTTCACCCTCACAAACAACTACAGGTGCTAGGCTTCAGGTACTTAAGAGATTCACTTCACTTACAGCTGAAATGCAGACAAAACAGAAGTTATAGTCTTTGGACGAGACATCTCTCTGAAAAAAGAAGCTGATTAGCCAGTCACTTCATTTTGGATGGGATTAAACTGATTTCAGATAATAAAGTAAAAATCTTGGTGTTATTTTTTTTGATCAGGACCTGTCATTTTAAATCCCAGATCAAAGAGGTTTCTAAAATTTCCTTCTTTCATCTGAGGAATATTGCAAAATTAGAAATATCCTGTCAGGGGTGATGCTGAGAAACTAGTCCATGCATTTGTTACTTCAAGGCTGGACTATTGTAATTCTTTACTATCAGGAAGTCCACAAACTGTAGTTAAAAGCCTTCAAAGCTGATCCAAAATGCTGCAGCCAGAGTTCACAATGAAAATTAAAAAGAGAGATCATAAGTCTCTATCAAGAACTTCTCTTCATTGGCTTCCTGTTAAAATCCAAGAATAGAATTTAAAATCCTCCTTCTCACATATAAAGCCTTAAATGGCCAAGCTCCATCTTATATCAGAGATCTGATTGTTCCTTATGTCCCTAACAGAGCACTTCGCTCTCAATCTGCAGGTTTTACTAGTTAATTTCCTAGAATTTCTAAAAGTAGAATGGGAGGCAGATCTTTTAGTTATCAGGCTCCTCTCCTGTGGAACCAACTACCAGTTTTAGTCCGTGGGGCAGACACCCTGTATCTACTTTTAAGGCTAGGCTTAAAACTTTCCTTTTTGATAAAGCTTATAGTTAGAGTAGCTCAGGGTTATCCTGAGCTATCTCTATGGATTATGCTGCTATAGGCTTAGACTTTTGGAGGACATAGGGACCCCCATTTCATCATTCTGCTTCATTCTCTCTGTTCTCCTATTCTGCAGAATCTGTTAGTTCAATCTCTAACCTTCTACTCTCTGCTTTTCCTCAGAGTAGCTTTGCCTCGTCTGTTCCTGTTTGGCTGTGACGTCATCCTGGAAAGAAACATCAGCTGTGCTGCGCTTCCATCAACACCCTTGTTTATAGATGTTGGAGATCGGCCTGTTTTCCAGTGTAGTCTTGTTTCTCTGAACGTGACTGAGTGGATGTGCTCTCTTTGTCCTCTGGAATGGGGGCTGGCTCGGAGCTCGTCTGCCTGCTGTGTGTTCCTGGGCAGGGGCGCCTTTTACAGCTGCTTTTTGTGTCTCTGCTTCTGTCTCCTTGAACCCCAGTCGGGCCTCGGCAGATGGCCGCTCACACTGAGCCTGATTTCTGCTGGAGGTTTCTTCCTGTTAAAGGGAGTTTTCCTTCTCCACTGTAGCGCTACAAGCATGCTTAGTGTGAGGGATTGTATTTGAGTCAATGAGTCGAATACAATCAACTGGTTTTCCTTAGACAGAAAACAGTGAATCAATTTGACTGTATGATCTGGTTGAACTGTAAAGTGCCTTGAGATGACATGTGTTGTGAATTTGGCGCTATATAAATAAACTGAAAACTTCTAAACAGAAACCCCACATTCATATCTTCAGGTAACACAGAGTACATGTCAGACTTAATAATATTACTTTAGCGATAGTTTCAAGGTGTTTGCTTTATTGTATATCTCGTACCATGTTTTTTGGTTGTGTTGTGCTGTTCTTTTTCTTTTTTTTTTTTTTCTCTTTCTCCATCTCATTACAGGTGTTGAAGCAGACTGAAAATGTTTTGTCATTGTCTCCTTCCTATCTCCTCTTTCTTTCATCTTTTGTCCTGTTTTTTTTCTTTTTCTTTTTCCTTCTTCTTCTTCTGTTTTTCTGCTCTACTTACATTGCAGTGTCCATATGAACTGTAAAACTCCCTGCATAATTATAATAAAGCAATTTATATACATGAAACAAGTGGAGCAGTATGCCAATTGCCATACCGCTACACTTGTGAAAGTAAAATCTGTTGGGCTCCTTTTTGGCATCAAGACAATTATTCTTATTGCCACCTTGCCAGACAGGACACTGTAAAAAAAAAAAAGAAATGTTGTTTTAATAATTCATATTACATGTAGCCACATACTAATAAGCAATGGTGTAACGCACAACGATGGTCCTGACCTACAACACTCTGGATTACCCATAATTCCAATTCGTAGTGTAAAAAATAAAATACTCAAATAAATTGTTCTTTTAAGATCAGTTTGAAACATACATGAGTGTATTTTTAACCAACCGTCTAATGAAATTTACACAGTTATTAACATAGCAATTAAAAGTACCACTGTCTGCTTTGCTATTGGTGCCGTGTTTAAACGGCTCACCATCATGGTGAAATCTGCCATGTGTAAATACGGTCCGGTGGGGTCACCTTAAAATCAGGTGGGTTTAAGAGGAATTTTTCACACCATTACATCTGCAAAGAGATGCCCTAGTCTACAATTGCGTAGGGGGCTACCAGGTGTCAGTGACGGGGCCCCAAAGAAGTCGGGGGCCCCTAAGCAACTGCAGTCTCTGCTTACCGATATTTATGCCATTGCTCTTAAGTAAAACTGACATTGATAATACTTTTAAAATCTATATATATATATTATGACTTTTCTCCTCCACATCTAGGGATGGCAGCGCCCCTGGCGCCCCCTATGGGCCAGCCGCCACTGTGACTTACCTATCTCATTATTATTAGATGTAATTTTTTAAAACAAAGAACTGGTGTGGTGCATGTAAACTATAGGTAAGTTATTTTAATAATAATTTTCCACATAATAAATAATTATTTTTAAATAAATTTGTTACTTAATGTTCAGAAATGTGGAACAAACCAAAGGAAGCCAAAATAATTTAGCCTGTTAGATCCCAAAACATAACATTTATATAAAACCAAATATTATGATATGCTATTTTTACTGTCATCGGTCTCCGCCAAGTGACGTCAATGTTTACCTCGGGCGCGGTGCATCGTGGGAAAACCACCATATTAGGTGGAAAGTCGAGATAAACCACCTGCGGCTGTTCTTTTACGGCACAATTATTTACCAGAAATGAGAGCACGATTGTGTTTGTGTGAGAGGCTGCTGCCAGTCCCGATTAATGATGCCCAGGTAGTTATCCCTGCGAAAATTTGTATCCCCTCGTCGGGAGCGCGCGCGGAGTAGGAAGATCAACCCGAGTTAACTCCGCTTCAATTCCAACGTGCAGAACTTGAAATTTAAAAGGTTTTACGTGTATGAAAGTCGAGCTTTACTGTTTTATTCTTTACTTCATGTTATAGCAGGAATATGGCCAGTGATATTGATCTAAAACTAATAATACGCCACAAGCGTTTAGCTTGAAAGCTGCTCGCTGACAGCAGTGTCTACTCTCACACTCCCGCTCTGAAAGCAAACAGATCCTTGTTCTTTTCCACAACACGTTCATTAAAAAAATCTCTCATTGTTTCACAGTGTCCAAATGTTTGTCATCCCATTGAAAGAACTGTTGTAAACCATATACTTGTAATAAAAATGAAATAGAAAATGGAGTGCACGTGTAATCATTAAAGACTATATGCAGAAGGAAAATCATTTTTTACCTGGTTGAAATTTAGTACTTAAATCTACATCCTTGTTTATAGTAACTTACAATTTATCTATGTTGTACTATCCTTAATAAACAGTTTGTCTTCCAACATCAGCCGTTTTATTTCATCCCATTTTGCCACAATTGGCAATATGGGATGAAATAAAACCTGCTGTAATCTGTTCCCCCTGTCTAAATCAGGCAAAAAAGGTCTCAGCTTTTTCATTTTTTCAAATTATTAGATTGTGTTATTTTATAATTATTAAATTGTCAAATCATCATTAAGATATATAAATTTCTACTTTTTTTAACGAGAGAGTGGCAGAAATGGTCTGCCACAGTTTTTCATAAACATGTTAAAAGCTTAAATAAATCTGACGTCACGGACTGAAAAACGAGGCTTTTATTTTGTAGAGAACTCCACAGCAGCTTCCGCCCGTGCTGAAGCCGTTTGTTTGGAGCTTGACGCATCAGCCTGTGTGTGTGTGGAAGTGGGTGCAGGACAAAAGAGTGTGGAGGTGGGAGGAAGAGGAGGCGGCTTTGCCCGCAGACTCGTACCTGCCGCCGGGAGCCGCACACCGCCGATCGATGGCGGCATTAAAAGGCCTGCGGTCGGACAGGCTGCGCATCCCGCGGCTCGCTGAGCGGCCCCGCGAGGCTCAGGCTCCATAATAACCATCTGATTTAAAGTTTAGCTACTCTGGATTTAACAGGAGCAGATCCACAGATTTCACTTTTGTCTCAGCATGAACCGCTCATATGGACATAATTGGATGATATTATAGGAGGGATATTAAAAAAAGAAGTAGAAGTCATTAAACTTTAAACAGAGCTGTGTGTGTTTGAGTTTCTACCAACACTAACCAAAAAACTTTCTATAATAGCTCTGTTTTTATAGATAAAGCTTAATTAAGGGCTGGAATAATATGAGAAAATATGCCCCTCCCTTACCTTCCTCTAAAGCAATTAACTTTGTAATGAAATTTGGTGGGGACATTCGGGCGGTGGCCGATGCACCTACAGTTACTCCACCAAACGCTTTTATTAGGTTTTTGTATTTTCCAAAAATGAGCTCAAACATATATTTATTAACTGCTTTACTATCGTTGGGAACACATGAGTACAATAATACACTGATATTTATATTTATTGGTAGTTAGAGAGATGCCTTTTAGTGCATTACATATATATAGGGCCAGGGGCGGATTTAGGAAATGTGGGTCCCTAGGCAAAGAATGGCAGGGGGCCCTCTGAACTGGGAAGACAACACATAGAAGAGACCCATTATATAGATATAAGAATTTTAATAGACATACATTATTTTTTCTAATGCTTTTGTCCCTTCTTTTTCTTGTTGTTTTCCTTGTACTCTCACGCTAACTTTTCATGCTGTCTCAAGCACTAAGCACACTTAGCTGATTGCTCCTTCCTGTGTTTCCAAAAAAGGAAATGGAAAAAGTCAATAAAACAGTCCTTCTTTTCACTGTAGACAAGCCGTGATCTGATTATCTGTTCTCCATTTTTTTTTATTTTTATAGCTGCATGAATCATGACAGCAGACAAAGATAAAGGAGGAGAGCAGGAGGCGGAGTTACCAATCTACTCGCTCTGGAGAGCAGAGTTCGCTGCCAAAAGTCTCCAGTAGCAGGAAAAAGTTGTTAGATTTGGCACTAGCAATGTTTTTATTGGACTCTCAACACTGCTCTTTGCATCGTTTGTTTCCAAATGGTTTGCTGCTGTCTGTTTGGACCTTTCTGAACATGTGCAGCAAATGGATTCAGTCCAATATGGTGGACACTGGAAGGGGGCTGAGACACAATATTATAAGCGGTCTGATGGCATTTTAGCAGAAGGATGTTTATCAAAAACATTATTAATGTGCACAAATAAGAAATTATTGTATTCATCATACATGTAAACAGAGTTTTATGGGGCCCCCAGGAACCTGGGGCCCTAGGCAACTGCCTAGTATTGCCTAATGGTAAATCCCCCCCTGTATAGGGCCCAAAAACTTTAATGTATTAAAAAAAAATGAATAACAGGAGATTCTGACGCCAAAACTGATATATCATGCATCCCTAGAAGTACAATTTCAATTCCATCCATCCAGCCAGAAAAATATGGATTAAGGGGGTAACGAGGCGATCAGCCTCTGGCAACCACCTCCCGATCTGGAATCATGAGGTCGGGAGAAAATGAAACATGTTTGATTGACCGTCGTATGTAAATCGCGCAGTGGACATGCGCAAACGAGGATTCTTCTTCTTCCTCTCAGATGAAAACACAGAGGCATTGCTGGGGTGCGAGTGAAATATGTCGTTGCCTGTTTTTTTAGGGCTTTCAGCATACAGAATTACACAAATTGCTAAGGCAAAACCGTCGTACAGTGTGAGCTGTATCTGCGTGCAACGATTGAAAAAAATCGCACAGCGTATGTTACGCTTAAGACGGCTAACAAGCACCCATCTGGTGCTGTGCATTGAAGTCCAGCTGGCTGATAATGCTGATTTTTTTTTTCTCTTTATTTATGCACATTTTAAAGTTTTGCATTAGAAAACCTTGAAGGTAAACAACAAATTTCGAAGCAACTAACTACATTTAGGAAAAGAACAATTTGATGAACGCTGAATGTTTTTTTTTTTTTTTTTACTTTTTTTTGAAGCAAGGAGATGGAAACACATTTAAATCACAATAGACTCTTGATCAGTATCAACAGGAAATATGTCTGATAACATATTAAAGGAATAGTACACCCAAAACATGATTGGCCTTCATTTTCTACTCACCTCCATGCTGAACAACACTCTGGAGTACTTTTTTGATATCTCAAATGCATCTGGAGATCTGGGAGGCTTCTTGCTGTCTGCTGACATTCAAATAATGGAGGTCTATGGTGCCCGAGGCAGAAAGGTCCATAAAAGTCCACAAAAAACGTGTCAATATTCCTACATACTGCTCGTCCAATGTATTCCAAGTGTCCTGAGTGGGTAGCGTCCAGAATTTACTCGAAAAGAAGTCATTTAGAATGTTTTTAGAGCATAAACAGTAGTGTATAGGATTTCCTAAAAGCGCGCACCTGCGCGTTCACGAGGCTACGGAAACCGCGGCAGACCAAACCAGACGAAAGTGCGCATTCAGCGTCTGCTCTGCCAATAATGCAAGCGTAGAAGAAGAAATGTGCTGTTTACCTGTGCAAAGAAAGAAACAACGAAAGAAAAATGTCTAAGGACTTCAGTGTTGAGGAAGAGCATGAGTTCTTTGCCGAGCTGAACGCACTTTCGTCTGGTTTGGTCTGCAGCGGTTTCCGTGGAGCTTCGTGAACGTGCTTTTAAGGAAATCCTATACACTACTGTTTATGCTCTAAAACATTCTAAATGACTTCGTTTAGAGGAAATTATGGGCCTTTACACTCAGGACACTTGGAATACATTGGGCCGAGCAGTATGGAGGAATATTGACCGCGTTTTGTGGACTTTTATGGACCTTTCTGCCTCGGTACATAGACTTCTCCATTATTTGAATGTCCAGATGCATTTGAGAAGAAGCCTCATGAATCTCCAGATGCATTTGAGATATCAAAAAATTGCTCCAGAGTGTTGTTCCTGGCATGGGGTGAGTAGAAAATGAAGGCTAATCATGTTTTGGTGTACTTTATTCCTTTACTTAAATAATTCCACTGAACTGCTTCCTTATATGCAAAAGATTTTTAGAAACTTGGGTTAATAAACTTTTATCCCATACTACCGTGTTTTGAGCTGATATCAGACCATTATCTGATACCAATATCTGATCGGGACAGTCCTAACAATTATCAGCTCCTAAACCTGTCAGTATATAAATGGAAGAAGATATGTCACAATTTATCTTTTCCATGAAGAAGTTATTACTATTTTATGAAAACACAAAATTAATGTCATATATGTGTTTTAGGGGTGTGTATTGGCATGTGTTGAGATACGATATGTGTCATGATATTTGGGTAATGATAGAATATGATCACGATCACGGTGAGCATCAGGGAACGGACATTGAGACACGAGGAGTCAGAACCCTGGCCTCTAACGCACAAATTTTTTCACCAAACCAGCCTCTCATCCCACACTGAAGCGGCGTTTTGGGGGTCTGTAAGCGATCTTTTTTTTATTCAGCCTTCAGAGTGGGAAGATTCTGAAACGCCGTTTTGGCGTTTCCATCTTTAAGCTCTAACACGCATTTGTTTTTTTTTTTTTTTGCGCTTTATGCGTCATAGCGTCGCCTCTAAACACACGCATTGCGCGACACAGTATCACAACAACAATGGCCCCGTACTGTGTTGAATGGTTTGCTGCTCATGCTACTCACCCTGCTGTCGGGGCTTACAACAGAATCTTCTTCTTCTGGAATATCTCCAGGAAGAACAGAGCAATATTCGACCACATAGTTCAGCACCTGAATTTGACTGAACCACGAAAATGGACCCGCAGGGCAACCATGTATAAATATTAGAGTGCGCATACTTAACATTTAAATTAAGCCTATTTTTGCTTTGGCGACAGACAGCGCCACTTACAGGCCTGGCATACATTTTGCAGCATTTTTCATGCATTCGTGTGGGCGATCACATTTATTTTACGTCTCCGTCTTTACGACAAGCGTTCTGGAAAATATTAGCGTTTAGTGTTGCGTTTTGACTTCGTGTGGGCCGGGGCCTGAGATAGAGGACTCTTATAAGTACCTAGGTGTTCATCTGATAAAACAAATTGGTCTGGACTCACAACACTGAGGCTCTTTTACAAAGAAGGTCGAGAGGAGCCTCTTCCTGCTGAGGAGACTGATGTCTTTTGGACATCAGGGCACTCCTAAAGACCTACTATGACTCTGTTGTGTCTGTTGGAGCAGTGGCTTATCTGTAGCTGAGAGAAAGCGGCTGGATAAGCTGATCAGGAAGACCAGCTCTGTGATTGGATTGCCTGTGAACTCTGCAGGAGGTGGGAAACAAAAGGATCCTAACTAAATTACCATCTCTGTTGGATAATGTCTGCACATTATGCATGAAACTGTTGCAGAAATGAGGCAACTCCTTCAGTAAAATGTTGCAACGCCCGAAGGGCATCAAGGAGTGTTATCGCGGATCCTTCCTCCCAGCAGCTGGAAGACTCTAGAACCACCACTGTTCCCAACAGTTCGCACAATTCGTACAGTTTCTGTCTTAGTCACTTAAGTAACCTGCTGCTGTCATTTTGCAATTCTCTGACATTGCTGCTATTTTCTCATTTCCACTGCTGTAACATGTCCACAGCTGTTGATTTATTATTTATTATCCAGATGCACACTATTTCTATGTGTAAAACAAAAGCAGTACAGCACAGTGCAGTATTTTATTTATGTATTTTTTTAAACTCTGCCACTTGTTCTCTTATTTTTATACACTTTTCTAACGTCCACATTTGTGGGAGCACATTTTGCTGCTATAACACAATTCCCTCAGCGTGGGACCGTAAAGGCATTTTCTATTCTATTCTATAAAATGGGTAGAAAGATATAAGTAAATCTAAACAATGCATGTATAAATAAAATTTATCTGCAAAATCTCAAATTTTCAACAACAAAAAATACTTAGTTAAGCAAATTCTGTAAAATAGCAATTAAAGAATAAAAATCCTATCAGATTTATAGTCCCCACACTGCAGATATATTAGAATCTGTCCTTAAATTACAGCCAAACCCATTTACATAGTAACAGATAAAACTTTTTAGATAAATCAAACATTACCTGCTACATATCTGACTCAATAACCATTAAAACAACTATTTTTCATTCATTTTAGAACATGGAACTTATGTTTTATTAAACTGAACTTCCAATGTTCACCACTGTTCAGCGCCAAGTACTAGGGATGTCCCGATCAGCATTTTAGGCCTCCGATCCTTATCCGATCTTTGAACCTCAAATCCGATCCGATTTCGAGTCCCGATCCAATATTTTGCCTTTAGTATTGAAATTGATCAAACTCATATATTTTGAGCAAGTAACCCAACTTTTTATTAGACTAATACTTTATCAAAAAGAATTACTATTATTATTGTAAATCCCATGAAATAAAAACCTTACCCAGAATTAAAGGTCAGCTTCAATTAAATATTTAAGACAAAAGTGAAAAAAAAAAAAAAAAAACACTGACTTGGTACAGTATTATCCAAAAGAAAGTGCTATCCAAGATTTACTTTTAGCTTACAAGTGCTTAACATAGGCTGCCATAAAGTCAATAAAAATAAAGTGCACTGATCACTGAGAAAACATAAAATGCATTTTCTCATCTTAAATATGGTGTAAACAGATTGACAAATAGTAGCATTTAAGTAAATTAATTTGAAACATCTAAAGCAAACTTAAAATGTAAACAGAATCCAGTGAAATTAAATCAAAACTTTGGAACTGCAAGTTAAAAGTAGCAGGATCACTGAAACATGACAATCAACAAGACCATTCTTCAGTTATGAATAAATTAACGTAGTCCTAAAAACAACTAAACAACCAGCTTTGCACCGCCGCGGATGTTTGTATTGCGCAACTACCGTCATCCGTAACTAGCGGGTACTTTACGGCAGTTACCATAAAGATCGGCGCGACTAGTCAGGTAATGTAGCCGAGCTCCGATCACAGGAAAAAAGGAAAAGATCGGGCCGAGATCGGGATCGGGACATCCCTACCAAGTACCATTTCTGATCATGGAGCAGCTGGCTTGCTTGGTCGCCAGCGTAAGATCCCTGGGAAAATAGGCTGCATATACTGGATCCACGTTCTTCATCGGGTAGGGCAGCGTTTTAGGGCTTTACGCAAGTCTTGGAATCCGACCGACCTGGCGTTTTATGTGAATCTGGCCTTCTGAGGACACATCCCATTTGCATTTAAGATAAAAATAAAATGTAAATCAATAATGGATTTGTGAAAGAAGGCAGCCGAAATCACGCGATATATGGCTGAAAAAATAATTTAGTAAAAAAAATCTGCTTCTTTTCCTTTCACTTTACTAACAGCCACTGCTTTGTCTTTGTCAATTATTTAAATCAAAGTATTTATTGGTAGTATACACATTTTGCTTGTAAAAATGTTCAGGTATATTTACTGGAGCTTTTCATGGTGAATCTCCACGTCCAGCTCCACGTCATGCTTTCTTTGAAGCGGTTTATGAAAGCAGATCCAGTTTACCAGTCACCAGGAGTGGTAGCATCTCAACTACTAAAGCCCTGAACAGACCTTTCCTCATTAGTTCTTACATGTCTATTACTTTTGACCTTTTAGCCGTCTCCGTCTCTGCATTCTCTCCCCTTTGGGTCCTTTTTCCATCAGACCCAAACCCCAGTCTTTTGTCCCTTGACGGGACTCCAGCAGAGTGTGTGTGTATCTGTGTGTGTGTGTGTGTGGTGGGATAGCTCTCAGCTCAGGGACAGGGCTCCCCTTCACACCGCTAATTCATCTGTCTGTGAGCCTCTGTTCCCTCACAGGAACACACACATGCAGAGTCCAACCCCTTCCCAAAAGAAAAAAAAAAAAAACAAGAAACAGATTCTGTGTGCTATGAACCTAAGACGCCCCCCCTCCCCAGGCTTCAGCTTCCATCTCCACCTCCCACCATCTCCACCTCCCTAAGTTTCTTTGTCTCTCAGGCTTTGTGTACTAATTAACTACAGTTCAGCTCCCAGCAGGCTCAGGTCAGCCCCAGCTACTGAAACCACTGACAGACAGCTCTTTTTAACCAGTGGAGAAAGAAAAAAGGTAGAGGAGGAGGAGAAGAAGAAAACAGCTGTCACCCTGGGCAGCAGCGGTTCAGTCATCATGACCAGGTGATATCAAACCGTGTTTTGCTGCTTCTGCTATGCTTTTCTTTCTAATTAGCCTTTTTTTTTTTCCAATATCCCCCACTGACTGCTGATTGCTTGTTTTGTGTGTTTTCTAAGAAGCTCCTCAGAGACCAACAGCCAATTGGACAAAATTTACAAATCTACTTTTGAATTCATCTTTCAATCCCCCTGGCATCTTAAAGACCACAGCGCATGGAATATTTTCTAATTAATGACTCGCGATTATAAATTACAGTCCCTACATCCTTTTTGTTGACGACTCTTGAAAAACTTCCATTTGATAAATTTTTTTATATACGGGGTATATAGCGCCACAGCAACATCGGCAATAACTTATGTAATGTATAATGTACTATTTACTATTTGCTACCATGTGCAATAACATGTTTCTCTATATTTGACACCCAGTGCAATAACTATTTATATAAATATCCATCTAATACCTATGTAAAAATCCTGTGCAATAACCCTGGCAGCTTAAAAAAAAAAGCTGTCATATACGGACACAGTGTATAGACTGTATACACTCACCGGCCACTTTATTAGGTACACCTGTCCAACTGCTCG
>JAGKQL010000011.1:2523894-2563669 GCA_018398635.1 Cyprinodon brontotheroides | reverse complement strand
AAGGGGGTCCAACCCGTTACTAGCATGGGGTACCTAATAAAGTGGCCAGTGAGTGTATATTCCTTTGGCACATTCTTCTTCTTTGACTATTTAAGTCGATGTAACAAGTAAATTTCTCCACTGTGAGATCAATGAAGTCAATCAATCAGCATGTTCTCAAATAAAGAAAGAAAAAGATAAATCATGCCTTTAAAGCAGTAAAGTCACATTATATGCCTATTCAAAAACAGTAAAAACTATTGATCTTGGTGAAATAGGGTTAGATATTTCAAGGATATGTCCAGGTAGTGTTAAGATAGTTGTTTCTTTAACCTAAATAGAATTCCAGCATCGGGTGGAACCAGGAAACATAAACAGACATGGCGCCACCTGCTGGCAGATGTTGATTTCTTGTCAACCGTCCTAAGATGCCTCAATGTAAAGTGGAAGCTTAGCATTGCAGAAGACCAGTTAATATTAATTAATCAACCGATCTACAGCAACACTAAATCCTTTCAAGCCTGCTATAACAGAAAAATAACTTTTTTGTTCTTAAACACAGACACGACATCAAGGTAAGAACTGTTAAAATTAGGAAGTTATGTCCCCTAAAAAAGCCGTTGCGCCTCGGGGGCTTCCTCACGGTTCTTTTCCTGGGAGCAAGTTATTTACTACTCTTAACTCAAACTGGGTAAAACCATATAAAAAGGACTATAAAACAGGAGTAAAAAATAACAGAGTTTATTCCAGATCGGGTCGTTACAGGACGGAGAAAATGCTTGGAGCTTGCAAAGCTGTGGTCTCAAAAATCACGTCCGCGAGCGTCCGGCAAAGATTGAGCCCTGAACAAGGTCATCTCCTGCTTCTTATACCTCATGATTCTATGTGTTGCATCAGGTGGATGCTTAGCTGTCCGTATCAGAAACTGACACGCCATCAATGACCTGACCTATATGCAGCTTGCTTCTATGCCTCAGGGTTACAGATAGCTCCCCTCTATTAGACCGGCTCCAAGATGTGCCCATATCCTGTGTATTCTTAAAGACACGAAGGCTGTCCTGATTAGATGACCTCCGTACACACAGTGACATCCACAATGTGAAGGGGCGCTCTACTCTGTCTAATCTGGCTATCAGAATAACAATGCACCGGTATAAAGAGATAGCCTAACATAGCAGACTTAATCTGTTTGCTCATCGTTACTCTCTTTGGTATGATGTTTGGGCTGGGTTTATTTAGACAGTTTAATCAGTTCTCAGGATTTTACTCAAACTCCATCGGTTGTAAATACGGATGAGAACACTCAGCACAGGGGGTTTGCGGCTAGGCAGGCTTTCGACCCAGTTGCGGGGCCCCAAGGTCCCCAGGGGCCCATAAAACTCCTTCTGCATTTTATGGATTTAGATTCAACTATTACTTATTTTATTTTTATTTATGAACTTTTGACAAAAATCATGTTTGCTTTAAAATACTCTGTTTGGAACCTTGCATCTAAAGCGAAAAGACTCACTTCTCCGGCGAGTAGATTGACAACGCCTCTATATATCTACACTGTCGCAGTTGTTGCGCTATTGTTTTGTCAAATGAAAAATGGAGAACAGATAAGCAGATCATGGCTTGTCTACAGTGAAAAGAAGGACTGGGTTATTTACTTTTGCTGTTGCAAAAAGCAATCAGTTAAGTAGTGATTGGAAAAAATCTTTCATTCCTTTTGAGACAGCATGAAAAGTCGGCTGAGTACAAAACATAGAGATGAAAACAACAAGAAAAGGGACAACAAGAGAGGGACAAAACATAGAACAAATAATGTATGTCTATTCTATTAAAATGTTTGTATCTGTATAATGGGTCTGTTTTATGTTTTGTCTTCTCAATTTAGAGGGCCCCATGCCTGCCTTTGCCTAGGGCCCCAAATTTCCTAAATCCGCCCCTGCCTCAGCAGCTTTAGCTTCCTCTCCAGTGAAAGCCAGTGTTCAGACTATTTTTCCGTTTTTTCACACTGGATCTTTGACTTCCCTTATTATTTTCACACTTTACTGGAAGGCGCTAATAGCTCAGCAGCTACTTCCATGTTTATCTGATTGCACCATAGGCATCGTGAACAAGGCTGGATGATTTTGCCAAAAATCAAAAACAATATTGTGATTTTATTTCGATTTTCTTCCATATTCGCCACAAATATGTAGATGTTTCACTCCAGGCTTTCATTGTTTTTATGACCTTAAAAGCTTGCTTGTGCAGCATTCGTTGTCGCAGGATTTTACAGTTACTGTCTTGTAGAAAAGTGCCTGTTTTCTAGCCTGGGTGCCAATCCGAACTTAGTCCCGCCCACAACGTTTGAGGTCGGGAAGTTCGGTCTGACATTGCTTAATAGTAGCGAGAGTATGCTCGCACAATATCTGGTCGGGCCAATCAAATTGTCAGGGCGGGCTTTATACGATGATGGACAGATGATCAACAGTAACGTAATCAACCACGTGACCAAAGCGCGCTTGGGTGACAACAACAATGGCTGCCGCTGGAGAGTTGAGGTGTGTAGATTCTGCTATTAGGTCTGTTCTAGAAGATATCGACAGCAAATTAATTTTAAAAGAGGAACACGCTTTGATTTTTGTTGACAAGAACTATGCGTCGCTTAACATACGTCACGCACTCCGTTGCTCTTATTGGTTGTAGGTCTATCCAATTGAGTGCAGAGGCATTTTTTTTCCTGGTTCGTTCGAAACACGCCCCATAATCACAGCTCTATGGAGCAGCATCAGACTCATATTCTGACTAGAATTGAGTAGGACTACGTCAGGCTAATGTTTTCTACTCTCATTAATAGATCTGCATGTGACGAAACTCTCTTTTATCATCCGTTTTTTTAACCACCTCAAGGGCCAGACTGAGAAAATCTGTGTATTATTATTCTTGTTTTATGTAATGTGACAAAAATTGTTGCCTGTGCGATTTTAAAACTGTTTTGTTAAACTACGACTATATTGCAAATGCAATTAATTACCCAGCCCTATTGTAAATATACACAGCAGACTTTATTTACTAACAAACTGAGAAAAAAAAATGATATCAGCAGGATGTGGTTATCTTCCAAAAAAACTTTCTATGCAACTAGACTGATTTAATAAAAAAATGCTACAAAATGTGACTGGGGACCTTTAATTTCAGAAACTTTATTCAGTGAATGTATTGTTTTATATTTAAACCCAAGTAACAGCTATTAAGACTTACTGGGGAGAGATACTGTGTTTTTATTATATTTTGGTTTGTTTATTTGTGTAGCGACTCCTTTGCAATCCTTGTTGCTTGAGAGGTAGAGATAGGGTCCATTATGTGTATGACGCGCTGCCGCCTTGATCAAAAATGCACACGGAATCCAGGAATAAGCTTTGGTGTTTTAATCCTGTACAGAGGCTCATGTAGTCACTCACAACAGATTGGAACGTACATGATGTGAAATACTGATTTAGATCATAAAGCAAACGGTCAAGAAATACAGCTAACCCGCTCCCCTCTCTCCTCCGGAGTGCAGGTAAACACACCCATTTAAGGCAAGGCAAGGCAAGGCAAATTTATTTGTATAGCTCGATTCGTACAAAGACAGTATACAGAGATTGCTACATGGTGCAAAATATAGGAAAGATAAGCAAGAATCAAACAAGTAGGAAAAATAAAAAATAAAACCTTGCAATATTTAAAACAGTTGGAAGTTTTTTGGTGCAGTACATTTATTTATTTGATGATTGCCTTTTTTTTTTTTTTTTATGGAGTAGAAGAGGACTTTGTTTGAGCTCCTTTTCCAGTATTTGATTTTAAATTATATAGTTGAGCCTGTTAGCATCCGATCAAAAAAAGTTCTCCTGCGGGCAGGTTGACAATTCCCCAGAACCTTGCCTTTTTGCTCCTACTCTGCATAGAACTACAGAGCCTTTTGTATCTGGGTATTTCAACTCACCAGTACCACTCAACAACATTAAACAATGCGCGTACCCCAACGGCTATACCCGTGATGCACACGCGCCACCAATTATAAACCACAAATTTGTATAAGTCCCGGGAAAAATTAGCAAAACCGGTCAGAGGTATGCCCCATAGAATTTTCGTATTATGATGGGGTAGAGTCAATTACATGCGTGGAATAGAATTCTGTTGTAAAGTAACAGTTCAGTTCAGTTACCGAGGTTGAGTTGGCGGTGACGTCAAAGGGGCAGCCTGATTTGCGCTGGAATTATTGAGCTGAATCCCCTCACACTGAGCATACATGAAGCGACAGCAGAGAGAAGAACTCCCTTTGAACAGGAAGAAACCTCCAGCAGAACCAGGCTCAGTGAGATCAGCCATCTGCCACCGACTGGCTGTTTGAGAAGACAGAGTGCGCACACACACACACAACAAAAACACAAACACATCCATCCGCATGAGTGCATGAGAAAAGTAAAGACTTTAACTGGCAGCAGTGAGTCATCACAGCCAAATCAAAAGAGCTTTAAGTCTGTGTTGTAAAATCTACCTCGCGTTTAGCTGTAATTGCCATCCTGTAAAACGCTGGATGTTTTTCTAGTGATTTATGCCACTGTTTGTTAATAATGATTTTCCATTCCGAATCTCTAACCAGGCTAGAAACGTAGGCGCTTACATCTTTACACATCAGATGTGCCAGCAGGCCTCAAAGCTCAGGCTTCATGCTGCCTTCTTATTGCAGAGTTTCAGGGACTCCACATGGAGACGGTTCTAAGGTTTAGGGTCACTTCTATCGTAGGGATGAGGAGATAAAATGATCCTGTGTTCAAGAATTTAGTAAGGAAAAAGTGCAGATTGTAGTGTAAAAAATTGTTCTTTTATAGACAAGGACAAAAGAGCTTAAAGTATTAAAACATAACTACCGCTCTTATAATTGGCGGGCATAAAGGAATTTGTGGGGGTGGGGATACAAGAACTGCCTCTAATCCAGAGGTGCTGTTAAATGCAACCCTGACCCCTGCTGTCAGTACTTTGTATAAACCTAGTTTCTATTTTCACAATACATACATCTACCTTTTCGAGGATTAGAAATGGTAATTAATGTATGATTTGAAGCTTGTGAGAAGATGTTGGTCAAACAAAGAATTAATATTTTCAAGTATTTTATTTACATATAGATAAGTAGGGGATCTAAATGTACTAGCAAAACTGGATGATATCTGCTACCATTTTAGCTAAAACTAAACTTATCACTAACACGTTATAATAATAATAATAATAATAATATTTACATATCTTGTGTTTTTGTTCAGTCAGTTAATGTAAATAATTCAGTTAACTAAACTTTGTTCAAACTCATACCTAGGAATGATTTAATGGGTTGTTATTAAAAAGGACTCCTAAATTGAACAAAAGAACATCAAGTGTCTGTCACAGCACCATCATCAAATGAGGCACATTTACAGCAACTTAAAGAGGCAAGGCTAGCTACTGGACTCATAAACCTCTAATCAGATCATCTCAGATATGGTATCACCATAACCAAATTAGTGATGATGCAGAGTATACTATATCAGATTTTTGCCAGAGTCACAGTTGTGCCTGAGCAGTGACATGGAGCACTTTGTCCAAAATGCAATAACTGAATGTGCGTCATGGACACTGAGCACAGTTAAAAATACAGATTTGGTTTGAGCTTCAATGATGCTCATACATGTTATGTCATGTTTACACGGAAAAAGACACAAAGTTAACAAGGTTTGCATTCTCTTTAAGCTGCAAAATATGTTTTTTTTTCAAACTATACATCCTTTTAATTTAAAAAAAGTTAAGCTGGACTTGGTGAAATTTAAAGAGAATATTGTTTTTGCTTTCAGCAATTAGTGATTTAAATGAGCTCCACATTTGTAGTTTTTTGGGGAAGAGTTGTGTTTCTTATTGAGCTCTAAAATATGTCACAAATGCAAGATTTTTAGTAATTGTATTATTGTGTTTTTTTTTTTAGATTTTCTGATATAATTTTAGTGTTTAAGGTAAGAGTCTGAAAGATAATTTGAGGAGGGAGTAAATATTTCAGTAATGAAAAGGAGGCCTTTGAGGCTTCGAGCTCATCTCCAAAGATAAACTGTGAAAACATTGGTTAAAACCAACAATTCTGGCCAGTTGTTTAAAGAACTGTAAGATTATTGTAAAGTTAATAAAGATTAATCATTTAATCATAGATGTTTTATACCTGCTGATCCCCGCAAAATCAGTGGGGGCTGGTTCCTGTGCAGGATATCCCCCTGGAATGGTCAATAGTCCTTCAACACTCAAGAACAAACAATTAACCGAAATGTTTTTGGACTGTATGAGACAACCAGAGTACTGGGAGAGAAAACGCTCATACATGGGACAGACAAGCAAACAGAATGTCCAAAGGACAGAATTTAAACCCAGGACCTTCAAGCTGCTTTTAAACCAATGCCTGTAACTTTTGTCTCAATACATCGGCAGGGTAATGGTAGCATTGGTTTGCTTTTGGCTTATAGTTATTGAATAGTTGCAAACACATGAACATATCCATTAATAAGTCTAACAACAGTTATAAAAACAAGTAAGTCAACCTAGTTTAAAGCCATTAAAGAGTAGCAGCCATTCAAAATGGCCCTTCTCAGTTAAACGCCAGCCGAATGTTAGCCCACCTTCCTGCAACTCCCAGCAGAATCCTCTTTAACTTCCAGCCAATAGAGTGAACCCCTCCTTCTCCTGGGCATGCATATTTTTTTACTCTAACTTTTACTCTGACTCCACCCCTTCACTAAATTACAGTGAGATAGCTCCTCTCTATAGATCTAAATTTCCATAAATCATGACAGAAAGAATATTTTAGTACTGTTAGGTTTATTCTTTATACATCATGTGCATTGTTATTCTGTTAGCCAGATTAGACAGAGTAGAAGGCCTTCCTTCACATTATGGATGTCACTGTGTGCACGGAGGTAATCTAATCAGGACAGCCTTTGTGTCTTTAAAAATACACAGGATATGGGCACATCTTGGAGCCGGTCTGATGATAGGGGAGTTATCTGTAACCCTGATCCTGCGTTTTCACACGGACGCAGCTGGCGCGGCAAAATGGCGTCTGCTGCTTCATTTTGCTGCTTGTACCAGTTAGTTCTGACGCCCGGCTGAAGCAGCTTTGCTGCTCTGGCTGCTTGGCGGTGCAAAAGTGGTGTCTGACGCGCTTTGGGAGGAGCTTCACTATCCTTTCTCTGCCTTGCAGCTATATTTGCTGTGATCCAGTGGGAATAAAGTAGTTTTAATATGTTTTTAAGTGAGGAAAATACACCACAGAAACTGAAAACTTCATCAGTGCGAAAGTCCAGTTTCATCCAGATTACCATCCTGCCTTCTAATATTATTTCTGTAGCCAGGCAGCGCTCAGACCCCCACATACCAGCGGGCGCTGACGGTAGGAATCCCTTCAACAGCAGCCTCTGGCGGGGTCGCCTCCTCGCGGTTCACCAGCGGTGGCTGGTAGGTGTTTTTTCATCAAAATAATTTAAACTGCAGGCACCAGGAATAATAAAGCGGTCATATTCTGCCGGGAGATTTCTGCATTTTAAGATAATCTATCGTCAATAAACTGTTTCAGAGGAGTGATCACAGCGCTCTGTATCATCAGCGCTGTGTCACTCTCCCTGCCAACTTCCACATCAGCTTCTCTGATTGGTTGGCGCTATTGCGCGTCGAGCAACAAAATTTCAATTTTTCCATCTGGAACAGCAGCACAGATGCTTAAACGCGCCCAACGTGCTGCTTCAGCTGCTCAGGCATGCGCTGCTCAAAATTGTAATGGACCTTTGCTGCGCCTTGACGCTGCATGAAGTTCAAGACATGGATGGCGTGTCAGTTTCACGATACGGACAGCTAAGCATCAACATGATGCAACACATGAACTCATGAGCTATAAGAAGCAGGTGATGACCTTGTTCGGGGCTCAATCTTTGTTGGACGCTCGCGGACGTGATTTTGAGCCCACAGCTGTACAAGCTCAAGCATAGTTATTTCTTACTCCTGTTTTATAGTCCTTTTTATATGGTTTTACCCAGTTTGAGTTTAGAGTAGTAAATAACTTGCTCCCAGGAAAAGAACCAACGTGAGGAAGCCTCCCGAGGCGCAACAGCTTTTTTAGGGGACATAACTTCCTCATTTTAACAGTACAAGAGATTGGCGTTTAAAATTAATTGTAGTGGACCAGCCAAGAGCCCCCGGCAAGGAAAATAGGGACATTTTGAATGGCTACTAATTTATGCATAGATGTTAAAGACTTTGTTTAAGCATGAATTCTGATTGTAAAAAGTTTAAAATAATGATCTAAAATACTAAAAACACAAATGCATCTATTAGAACCTCCTTAAGCTAATTTGTTAGCGCCTTTCTTAGTTCTAGATAACGTAGTCCGTTCTCTAGGTTTATAAGATCTTGCTGACCGTATGCATTCACCTAATGGTACCGTGGTGGGAATGTACACGTCCTTTGTAATGGAGTCTGGATCGCATATTTGTCTGTGCATACTCTTCTCTGATAGGTCAGTGCTTCTTAATTACCAGAATGTCTGTTTATCCACTCTGTTTGCCTTGATCCCTATCAGCCCTAACAGTGTTTTAACTCCCAGAGGAGAATGTGTGGGAGATGGTGAAAGGACCCGTGCAAGAGTTTGTGTGTGCATGTGTGCATGTGTTTGCGATGTGTGTCTTTGCTGCCAAGCACACAAAAACATGTCAGTGTTTGATGTATTTTGTCTGACATGGGTCAGAGTGTGTGGAATGCAGAACATGCAGATTTTGTCAGTGATATCATGCTTGTGGCTGTGCTGATGGGGAAGTCTTTGTGCTGCTTCTGGATTGGATGGATTTGTGGTCTTTGTAAGTTGGACAAGTTTGACACTTAGCATAGTTGGTGCCTCTTTATCTTCTCCTGAAATAATTGAAATAAAAAGACAAAAAAAAAAAATTAGGAGTAAGCATCTTTTTTTTATTATCAGTTGTAAAATTTGAAAAAAAAAAGACCTCTTGTGAGATGCGGCTGGGTAAGTGTGTATATATGTTTTAGTTTGTGTATATTTGTGCATATTGAAGCATATGTGTAACCTGAGCTCCAGCCATCTCTCTCGGTCTCTCTCTCTTTGTGAGTAATGGTCCCTTGTTTTATTGGCTCCTTCACAGACTCTATGAGTAATCACATAATGCATGCTCTGACGTCAGACCTGTTTCTATGGTTACCCAGTGCTCCCCACTCTGGGGATAGTGTTCCTTTTTTTTTTTTTTTTTTTTTTTCCACATCCCTTACTAAAGTCTTCAAAGCTCTGGAGCGGAACAGAGAACTGGTCCAGTTCATACTCACCTCCTAACACGTATATTCTCAGTGCTATCTTCACATTAGCACCTTAGATGTTGCTCACGTTTACTTTTTAGTCTTTTTTTCCTTTCTAAAATATGTCACCATTGTCTTTTTACTGTATCATCCTTATTTTATTCATCGTCATAAATCTTGCTTCCCCACTATGAGCCTTTTATCATTAACTCCCATTCTCCCCAGTCTTCTTCAACTTCACTACTATATTCTCCTTTTTAAAGTGTGTATTCTTCAACCAAACACCTCTACTATTTCCATGCCAAATATATTCATTTTTCTCCGTTTCATGCACTGTTGATCTTTCTTAGAGCTACTTCTTCTGGTCGCCTTTATCCTTTTCTCTGTCTTTCTTCTCTGAGGAGAGGACGGGTCAAAATGAAAAGGAAACTCACGCCCTGGTGTATTTATTTCACCCAAATATTAACACAGTCATCCATCTCTGGGGATGACAGAATGATTAAGCAACATGTTTATACTTAAAAAAGAAACAGTGTTTTATTAAGATTTTACCTGACAAATGATAGCTTTTATTTTTATGATTTTAGGAAACTAGAACCCCCATTAATTTCAATATATCACGCTTATTTTGGCCGATATCCGGATATGCCGATATTTTAAAACTCATGTAGCCGATAACCGATATCGATACTGATGTTAAAGCTGGACAAAAATAAGTATTCATTGAAAATAGCAGTTTTGTTATCCATTTCGGACACTTTGAAAAATAATATACTCAAATATATTTTCATATGCTGATATCAAATAGATTTTTAAGCAGCGGTATCGATCTATTTTACTTTCAAATCTCGTGAGAAATTTAGATGGATTCGTTTTATTTACAAACTCTCGTGGATATTTTGCAAATTTTTGTGAGATTTTGTTAGTAAAATAGATCGATATCACAGGCCAATATATCAACATATAAAAATATGGCAAAATTTCATTGAATTTTAGGGGATTTAAGTAACATAACGCGATGACATATAGCAGCCAATATTTCATTAGTAAAGAGAGATTGATGTCTTTAGAATTTTTTTAAGTCTGTAAAAAAGCAGTTTTTTGAGGAAGAAGAAGATGTAGGTTTTTTTGAGCTTTTAGAAACTCGGAAGCTGATCAAATATCGGGTTAAATATCGGTAGGGTGGTCGTCGATGTCCCATATTCAGTTTTAAGGCCGATACCGATAGGGGGCGATTATATCGTGCATCCCTACTGTTAACCCTAATAAGTAGATACATTTGTTTTTTGATATATATATTTTTTTTAGCGTTTTAGAAGAAAATGTAACCCAAATACACAACCTGAAGTCACATAAACCCACTTATGCTGGTAAAAATTCTCAATCATACAGGTCAGTCATTCCAAAAAAGTTAAAAAACAATCCACTCGACTTTGTTTGCAAGTTTAAAGATATTTCTTTAAACTTGGAACAATGGAGCTTTTTCAGATCAAAATAACAGAAATAACGTTTAGTTGGAGGCTTTAAAGTGGACCAAAGACAAAGCCTTAAAAGCCTTTGCTATCATCGCAACCCCCACCCCCGTATTGGGGAACAGAACATCTCCTCTGTTCAGCCAGGCCAACAATTCCCCCTAACGACCCCATCTTCAGAGACAGACAGGTATGGGGTATTGCAGGCTAACAAAGAACCCAAAATGACCCCCATTCTTAAGGTGCAGAACCATTCGCCTTTGTTCAAATTTTAATAAAGCTTTCTAAGCCAAAACAAGGCTTTGTTTTTTGGTCTACTCTCATAAATAACCATTAACAATATATTTTATTACATTTTAGGCATCCTTTTAAGTGACACTCCAACGTCAACTAAATACAAAAGATAAAAACACAAAGGCAGACCACAACGTCAAAATACAGAATAAAACCATTTAAAAAATACAAAGGCTTAGACAGGGAGATTAATATTAAAGAGAATAGGCTATTTTAAAACAGATGAGTTTTAAGCTGTGATTTGAAATAGAGAAGTGAGAACGCCTCAACCTCAACTTTATTTTTAACATTTTGAATTGGAAAAGCTTCCTGGATGGAAAATGGATTGTTTTATAACTTTTTTGGTTGGTTGTTCTGGACCAGCCAAAAGGTTGATAGAGAAAATATTATTATCGGTATGAAAAAGTGGGAAAATATGCATAAAAAATTATGGATAAAAGGGAATCAGAACTTTTTTTTTTTATTACTATATCTAGCAAAACTAAAAAAACTGTCTTTTTTTAATTGAATATAATATTGTCCTGATGTCGACTGAAACCCAGTAATGAATGATCACTTAAGACGCAAAGAATGAATGGAAAAATCTTAAAACTCTGAAAGTTTTCATGTAGAGTTTGATACATCTGCTTTGGTTCTAACCAGCGTTCCTCTGTTGCTTACATGCTAAGGCCAATCATTCCTCCTAACAACTCATCAAAGTAGAATAGCATTCTTTATTATATTTAATATCCAATGTTCTTATTACACTGATTATGTTTTACTCCCTATAGTTAAACTTAACTGCAGTACTTAACTTATCCAGATGTTCCACTGTGAGGACCCCTGTCAGACTGCTTGAACGATATTGTTCCATCTACAAATACTTTTTCAACTGTTTGTGTTTTTTTGGTCCTAAACTGTTAATAAGCAAACATCGTGGTTGGGAGGAATGTAAATACTGATGCTCAATCACAGCATTTGCTGTCAAACTTTGTTTCAGTGGCCTTGGACACAATGTAAACAATTACCTGCAGCTGTAACAAGTGGCTAAAAAATGCAGAAGGATATTTTTCAAGAGAGCCGATATTTATCTAAATGAATCTGCAGACTTCTACATGGATTTGTAATGACAGAGGATAAATAAAATGGTAAAATAAAGTTTTTCCATGTGTTAAGGTGTATTCTCAGTAGCGACGATTGCCTACGGTCTGGCTGTTGATTCACTCTTTGAGCATTCCGAATTTAGGTAGTTGATAAGCCTTACAATGAAGCATGAAGGAGTAAGCAGAACATCCTCCTTAAAAGATGAAACGGGGGGGCTTGCTGCCAATGAAAAATACTTAGATTAGATTAGATTCGATGAGCTTTATTGATCTCACAGTGGAGAAATTCACTCGGCACATATTGGCATAGAAGTTACAGAAGGTGCAAACAGGGAGGAAAAGGTGCATTAATATAAGAAATTATATATACAGTATATCCAGGTATATACAGTATATCAAGATATATAGGATTAAGGGGTGCAAGTGTACACTACTTTTATCAAGTTCATGAAATAATCTAAATGTAAATAATCAGACCGATCTGATTTTGTAGCTTGAAGCCATTATGCCTAGCAAAACACTCAAAGATGGGCTGTTGTTTATTCTTTATTATGTTTGTTGTCAGTGCGCCGATGGGACAGGACTGAAAGCATTACCCTGACCATTTACAACCCATTTCCTTCCCTCATTGCTTATGGGATATTGTTGATAACCAAACAGAAAAAGACTCACTACTGCTATTGTGTTGTAGTGATGCTCCAGTCTATCCCTCATCCAGTCAGAAGTGTGATTGGTGATTAACAGAGAGGGCTGATTGGTTGTCTGAACGTGGGGCTATGGGAAAGACTAACTCTTTGTCTCTTGCTCATTCAGATGTCTGTTCTCATTTCATAATCAATCAGACCTTCAGCAATCACATGCACAGATGCATTTGTGCTCAGATTCTCTTTACATGTGTGATCAACTCGTCAGAGAGGGAGGGGGCGGATATATAGGCCATTTGTAAACATGTCTCTGAGCTTTAGCGGAGAGTAATGTTGGATGACAGTAATAGAAAAATAAAACAAAAAAACTCAGTCAGATTTATGTCACACCTGGGTTTCTGGCTGACTTGGCCTTGACCTTTGGATGCTAGGACAGTCCGTACTCTATCCATTAGTGAATTGTTGTATCTGAGTAGAGTTGTGACCTGAATCCATGAGAGCGCTATTGATCCATAAACTAATGAGTCAGAGTTTAGGCCAGACTAGCCTGAAGCAAAGCCCATTTTGCCTGTGCTTGCCAGAATAAAAGGTTCGACTGTAAACACAGCAAAAGAGAGATTAAACTTAGAACATGACATGGAAGCATATCTACAAGATTCAAACTAGATAGATTTACTTCTAGCAAAATACACTACTAAGCTCGTGGTAGAGAGGAGAAACAAATTTGAGCCTTTATTTCATATATCTAACTTTTTAGAAGTTTAAACATTTGTACCTTGTTCTTGTTTCTTAATTAATTTGATCCATTTGTTGTAAAATCAGTCTGATAGAACAGCTGAAATAATCCTTTATTTTTTAACTTTATCCCGTTCATGATCAGAGTTTGGAAAATTCTTTATACTTTTTTTTATTGTTTGTTGCCATATTTACCTCTGGTAAGGTAAATTTGCAGTGAAAATATTTAACTGTAATTCCACAGCTTTTCTCAGTCTTTTGAACCAGTAACCTTTTTAATTTACTGCCAAATAATCTCTTTATGCTGTTAAGCCGGGCATACACTGCAGCAATGCACGCAGCTACAGCTCAAACTGTACGATGAAACCGCAGGGTTTAAAATTTCACAGCTCACGATGTGTCATTCTCACACTGCGGCCCAACGCCCTGATGTGATCTACCTGCTCACACTGCACGTCTAAAGTACCACCCGACGGACTCAGCGCCGAGAGATGGCGCTGGTCGGACTCATCAATCTGAAAGAAGACTTCGACTCAGACAGAGTTTATTGTCGTTTTGTACACACAGTGTATACAAAAAGAAATTGTATACACTTTGTATACGACGAAGAAGAACTCCCTTGTTTGCACATGCAAAAGAGACGATCACAAAGAGAGATTCTTCACAGAGCTTCAGAACCAGAACCATAGGAGGAGGTGAACTGGACTCAGACCAGGGTCGGTTCACCTTGACTCTGCTTCCTCCACCATTATTTTCAAACACCCTAGCCCTGACCCCTGACCGTGGCTCCCCTAAACCTAAGGACTGCATCAGCCCTAAATCCTAACCTCTGGACCCGCAGGGTCTCTAAACACCCAACCCCTGATCTCTGACCGTGGGTCCCCAAACTAAACCCATGACTGGGTAGGCACTAAACCCAACCCTCCCCATGGCCTAAACTGCAACTCTGACCCTGACTCTGCCTACCGGGTGGCCCTCCTAAAGGCATAACCATGACATGTGGCACTCAAACTCCACACGGCGTGACTGGGCCTGGCAGCGACAGCTAAACCTAACGAGCTGGCCTGACCCCTGACCGGACTGTGGCCCTAAACCTAACCAAGGACTGTGGCACTCAACCTAACCCCTGACTGTGGCCCTAAACCTAACCTCCTTGACTGTGGCCCTCCCTAAAACTCCAATCCAAGGACTGTGGCCTTAAACCTAACCCTGACTGTAGCGACCCTAAACCTAACCCCACTGTATTTTAAACCCTAACTTGACTGTGGCCTAAAACCTAACCCTGACTGTGGCACTAAACCTAACCATGACTGTGGCCTTAAACCTAACCCTCCCCGTGGCCCTCACCCTAAACCCCAACTGTGGCCCTAAACCCAGCCTAAACCCTAACCCCACTCCCAGCCACCAAACCTACAACCCTGACCGCAGGGCCCTAAATCCCAATCTGGCGACGGTGGCCCCAAAACCTAACCCTGACTGTGGCACTCAAAAACCCAACCCTGACCCGTGGCCCTAAACCTACCCCTGACTGTGGCCCTAAACCTAACCCTGACTGTGGCCTTAAACCTAACCCTGACTGTTTCACTAAACCCAACCCTGACCGCAGGTGGGCCCTAAACTCCAACTAAGACGGGGTGGCCCCTAAACCTAAACTACACGGTAGCCTTAAACCTAACCCCCGACCGTGGCCCTAAAACTCTAACCCCTGACTGTGTAGCCTTAAACCCAACCCTGACTGTGGCCCTAAAACCTAACCCTGACTGTGGCCCCAAACCCCAACCCTGACTGTGGCCCTAAAACCTACCCCTGACTGTGGCCCTAAACCCAACCCTCCTGACTGTGGGTAGGCCCTAAACCTAACCCCTGACTGTAGCCTCAAACCTTAACCCCTGACCGTGGTGGCCTCTAAACCTAACCTCCCTGACTGTAGCTCCTTTTAAACCTAACCCTGATCAGCCCTAAACCTAACCCTGACTGTGGCCCTAAACCCAACCCTGACTGTTTCACTAAACCTAACCCCTGGACCGGTGGCCCTAAACCTAACCATGACTGTAGCCTTAAACCTAACCCCTGACTGTGGCCCTCAAACCTAGCCCTGACCCTTGCCCTAAACCTAACTCTGAGGCCGCTTACGCCCTTACCCTAAACCTAGCCCCACCCCTAACTCTAAACCTAACCCTATTTCTCCAAGTTCTACAAACTGGCTTGGCTATGGATCTGAGGGATACCAACAAACATGCGCCGGCCTGTGCAATGCCTTTGATCCTCTAACCAACTGCCCTAGTCGTGGACTGGGTGGGGGGGTCATCGAGAGAGTGTCTAATGCCTAACCCGCGGTGCTTGATGATCTGGTAAATTGGCTCGTGGCTCTGCTTCAACAGCAGGATTTGTCCACGACCACCTAACGACGGCCGACTGAATTTCAAACATGTTTGATCTTCTCCCGACCTTACGATTCCTGATCGGGAGGTGGTCGTGAGAAGCTAATCACCCCTCGTTATCCCCCGTATGCTACACGACGCAGGACGCACCATAATCTATAGTTATACATATGCATATATATACATATAAACATATATAGAGTTATATATGTATATATTTATATTTATATTATTTTGTGTGGTTTTTTTGTATATGTGTATCTGAAGCGTGTAACAAAAGTAACTTCTCTCTGGGATTATTAAAGTATGTCTGAGTCTGAGGCTGAGGCTGAAACTCGGCCCGATTGAAATAGTTCTTGCATGACTGGGAAATCGGCCCGAAAAGTCGAAAAAAAATCGTACAGTGTATGCCCGGCTTTATTCTTTAATATCATGTTTATGGAGAGTATGATGTAAAGACAAGCTCTTTGCTTTATTATGCATTTTCCCTGTCCTTCAGAGAATAATGCTCTCGTAGAGATGTACCACACTCCCCTCGTTTTTAAACCCAATAATCATCCGGGCTAGATCTATTTTGGGTAAGCCTGCTGCGGCTGAACTAATTAACATTGTAAGAGTAGAATCAATTATTTTAGATCTATTTCTGCGTGTTTTTAGACAGGAAAAAAAAGTAAAATTCTGGGTGGCCATTTTGTAATACTAAATAGAACACAGTAGCCTGCAGCCTTATTGACTGTGCAGTTGGAGTTGGTTATGGCTGTTTTTAATGATGCCTCTGCTTTGGTCTGTATGGCCAATTAATTAAACTACTTTCTATTAAAGTGGATTGTTCTCTTAAATTTTTGTTGCAGTTTTGGAGTTGAAGTTGTTTTCACAATGGTTTTCATTTATTCGGGGAAGTAACAGACGTCTCTTTCTGCTTTTTACATGATCCATGGAAAGTGCAATTTAAGCAATTACACATGAGAAGTCACACCAGCTCCACGCTACAGGCTCACTTTGCTGGACTTGCACAGGACATGAACCGTAGCTTAACAAGATGTAAAAATTAGATTTAGGCTTTCATTTTATTTTGTGATTAATTACCCTGCCACTGCAATTGTTTTGACAATTAGAAGAATAGCAAACTGATGTTCTGAAGATGCACTGACCGAAAGGTTAAAAACAGCCTCTCTCACATCTCCCTTCAGATGGGAGCAAGCTGAGCCTGCTGTTGTGTTGTGTCTTTGGAGCATGGCGTGGGGAGCAAAATGTAAGAGGCAAAGGTCTCAGCAAATTGTTTCTTCAGCTGCACTACACAGTGGACTGCTTATGAAGAATTTAGAAGCCCAGGAAGGGTTTTTGTTGTTTTAAACTTTCCCTGTTGCTAGAGTTTTTATTGGTTTCATCAACAAATTGAACAG
This sequence comes from Cyprinodon brontotheroides, assembly GCA_018398635.1. NCBI lineage: Eukaryota > Metazoa > Chordata > Actinopteri > Cyprinodontiformes > Cyprinodontidae > Cyprinodon > Cyprinodon brontotheroides. The sequence goes on along the minus strand of JAGKQL010000011.1, from coordinate 2,546,361 downwards.
TAAGTCCCGCTGTGTCGCTAAAAAAGAAAGACGTTTTTCCCCCCAAAAACAAATGAATATCATGTTTGTGGTCACATGCATGCTAATGAAGAAAAGGAATAATCACGTTAGAGTCCTTGGCTAAGACCACCTGTTGTAATGGAAATGTAAAAACAGGTATAATAATCATAGGCGTGACAGTGTTGATGTGATTTGTACCAGAAATGATGATTTAACGTTAAGATCAAGGTTTGGAGTGCAGCTAGGAAAGTTTTGCAAACTCTTGGGATGTCTTCATCTTCTTCTTTTTTCTTTGTTTTTATTGGCATATACCAATATATATTTTTTTTATTTTCATGTCAGACTGATAAACATGCAGCAAGCATGCAGGTGTAAATAATCTGCCCCTATTATCCTCAAAATAAAAAAATTAAAAAGTCCTCTGACATATGTGTTCCTAAAATGTAATGCTATGAATTCAATGTACTGCAAACAAATTTAATAAAAGTAAATAAAATAAATATATGTAGAACCGAATAGAATAGAATAAAAAAAAAATCCCTTTATTGTCCCATAATGGAGAAATTCTGGTGTTTAAAGTAGCAAAAAAAAGATTCTAGAAAAGAAATTGTCATACAAATGTGGACCTGAGAAAAATGTATAAGAATAATAACGTACTAATGAAGACTTAAAAGATAAACAATAAAAATACAGGAGTACATCAGAAAGATTGCCCCCAAAGACAAATGGCTCGGTGGTGAGTACCTCAGGCAGGAGAAAATCGAAAGTGAGGACAAGAAAGAGGAAGGAGAACCATCATGGAGGGACAAGCCACTGCATGCCGTATACCAAAGACAAATAGAAGAAGTGGCTGATATCAAAAAATCCTACCAGTGGCTGGAAAAGGCTGGACTGAAGGACAGCACAGAGGCACTAATCATGGCAGCACAAGAACAGGCACTCAGTACAAGATCAATAGAGGCCAGGGTCTACCACACCAGGCAGGACCCCGATGCAGACTGTGCAAAGATGCCTCTGAAACAATACAGCATATAACAGCAGGGTGTAAAATGCAGGCAGGAAGTGCATACATGGAACGCCACAACCAGGTAGCTGTCATAGTGTACAGGAACATCTGCCATGAGTATGGGCTGGGCTGGAAGTCCCAAGGTCAAAATGGAAGACACCTCCTAAGGTAGTTGAGAAATGACCGAAGCTAAGATCCTATGGGACTTCAAGATCCAGACTGGACAAACAGGTGATGGCTAAACAACCAGACATCGTGGTTGATCGACAAACAGCAGAAGAAGGCAGTAGTGATAGATGTGGCAAATCCCCAGCGACTGAAAGCAACATCAAGAAGAAAGAACACGAGAAGCTTGAGAAATACCAAGGACTGAAGGAGGAGCTAGAAAAGATGTGGAAAGTAAGAGCAGCAGTGGTGCCATTGGTAATTGGAGCACTGGGGGCTGTGACCCCCTAACTGGGAGAGTGGCTACAGCAGATTCCAGGTAAAACATCAGAGGTCTCTGTCCAGAAGAGCGCAGGTCCTAGGAACAGCTAAGATACTGCGCAGAACCCTCAAACTCCCAGGCCTCTGTAGAGGACCCCGAGCTTGAGGGATGACACATACCACCCCACGAAACCGGTGAGAAAACAGTTTATATATATATATATAACTGCAGTGACAATAAAGATCTTCAGAGCTTATTTCAGTTTAATTAATTTTGGATTACTTTTTTATGTTTAACGACCCACAGAAATATTTAGTGTATGTGTGTAAATAGATAAATGTAAATCAACTTTAGATGATTCATAATAATTTTTATAATAAAGCTTATTTATTTGAAATACATAAACATGAGGTTTATACGGAAAAATAAAGTTAACTGATTTTTAAATTTTATTTCAGTTTAACATGGGGAAAAAGTCAATTCTAAAAGTCAGAATTCTGACTTTTCTTCTCAGAATTTACTTTTTCATTGTCAGAATTCAGTCAGAATTCTGGAGAAAAAAAAGTCAGAATTCTGAGATTAAAGTCAAAATTCTGAGAAAAGTCAGAATTCTGAGAAAAAGTCAGAATTTGACTTGTTTCCCATACTATACTGAAATAAAATAAAAAAAATCATTTAACTTTATTTTTTTTTTCGGTGGCCCTAATCCTCTTCCGTAGGTTTATGTATTTTATATTAGTAAAGTATACTTAAATAAAAAAGCTTTATGCATTTTAAATAAATAAACTCATTAGTATTACCAAGTGATGATCAAGTATGCTTTTTATTTAATACTTTTTATTTATTATTTAAAAACACAAAAACCTGACAGTAAGATTAAATTCAAGAATATTGATCAGGTAGAGTTTATTTAATAGGTTTGTTTTAAATTTATCTAAAAAAAAAGTAAACAGGAATTTGTTATGTAATAAAATAACATAATTCTTAAAATTTGTGTGAAATATTTCTGTGCAATACCCTTACAATGTTTTTTCTGTTTGGGGTTTTACAATTTTTAAGTACACCCACTTTTAAAATACAAAATAATAATAATAAAAAATACCAGTAATTCAAACGAATGCATATTTTTGTAGGGAGTTATTTGTTCCAAGCACCCCTATCTTTACTGCAGTTTTGCAATTATTTATGGATTCCACATTTTAAATGGAACAGGAGGAGTATTTCAGACAATATGTCTTCATGAGTGCTCAAGTGTTTATGAAAGCAGATGGCGAAGTAGAAGTTATTTATTCCATCAAGGAAAGATAAATATAGCAAATAGTGAATTATTGCCGCTTTTATTTTGTGTGATCTTTGCTCCCCCTCTCTCTGAGTATCAGAGATGGTATCTGAGAACTGAGTTTGATGAATGTGAAGAATGTAAGCTGACGTCAGAGGATGTACTGCGGCTGTAGTCACGTGGCTACGTAAACACAGGGAGCCGTTTGGACGGATGTTGTGGAAAACGCTCATAGCTCACATGTAGAAGACTCCGTTTTCTTGAGCTTTTTCTGCAGGAAAGTTTCTTTTCACATTTTGTTTGAATGTGAAAAAAAACACAAATGTTTTGTTTATTTGTTCTAGCATTCCTTCCACGTTTAAAGAGCAGAGTTTTTTTTCTTCTAACCCATGTTTTCATAGCTTGTGGTTTGCCTTTATGCTGATCCTCAGCTCACACACACACAAGTGCACTATTACACGTGTTTGTTCACGCAGATAGTTCTTAAAGGATCTGAGGATGGTGCATAGTGTATGTATTGCAGTCATACTGTCCGTGCGCTAAGGATACCAATGAACTAAAAGGCTTTGGATAAATTCACACACACAAACAATTACGCAGCATCAAAACAGTGCTGCGCTGTTATAAACAAACCTTTATCTTAGTAAACAAACATTTGAGGCTGCTCACAGGCTCCCATTGGTTGTTGAATAAATTAAGTTAAAGCAAATCTATTTACAGAGAACATTTAAAATAAACCAGCCTTGACCAGTGTGCTCTGCAAAAGAAAAAAATACAAAATACTCCACTAAATGTTAACATCCAGTAAAAATAGAACATGGTAAAGTGGTAAAGTTTTGCTATAATGTGTTGCTAAAAAACTAAGTAGCAACAGCTTTATCTCAAATTAAAAAACTGTTGCCAGGCCACTACACCAAAAGCAAAATCTGATTTCCAAATAATTTAATCTGGGTTCCTGGAACAGCTAAAAGTAGTTGTTATGGAGTGTTAAAAGCACTGGAATAAGGACGGAAAAGTATGGATTTAGGTTACAAATGTGCAAGTCTACATTTAATAGCTATTCAGTACATAGATATCTCAACTTGGTAATTTTTATTTTTTAGGCTTTTGGCTGCAAAGTTGCTGATGATAAAACAACAGACTGACTGATGCCAAAATAAAGAGCATGGCAATAAATGGTTATCAGCGCTGGAGTAGCTGTTTCATCTCATAACTACAGATTATTTAGGTTTATCTTTTTTTTTCTGTAAAGTACAAGTATTTTCTGTAAATTGGCATCCATAACCATTCGTTGCATGCTTAGAACTGGGTAAAAATAAAGGTATTTTTTGGACGAAAGTGAGATTTAATTTGCTGTTCGCTGATGGTTGACTTAAGCGGTAAATTTCTTGGTTTTACCACTGCTGCTTTACTAAGAATGTCTGACTCTGCTGTTTGGTACAATTCTCTTTCATATTCCCTCTCAGTTTAATCTCTATTTTGCCACTGCAGCAAGAAAAAAAAAAGCTGCAATAAACCAGCATTTTATTACCTGGGCGGCATCAAAAGTCAGACAGAAGAAGTTGGCCACGAGGTGATGAAACATTTTATGTTGGTCAAACTCCGGCCAGATCTGTAGGCTGTTCGGCATGTGGCTTTAATCCTGGGAGAGACTCATAAATTATACATCAAAGGGCATTTTAAATAAACTCATTTAAAAAAATTAAATGGTGCTATTAAGGGAAAAGGTAAGGAAATCAGATAAGACTGGAAAGGTGATTATTAAGACTTGAAGAACAACACAAAGATCAAAATCTAATTAAATGTTTTTTTTTATTTAAACCTACTTATACTTATGAACACCTCACTATCCAACTAGTGGTGTTTAACCAGTGTGTTTATAAAGCTTTCCTGAGGGGTCAACAGCGTACCTTCTCCATACTTTGTATTCATGGAAACTCTCACTTTTCTGGGTAATGATTGAGCTTCTGCATAGTTTTAAATATATGGTGCATTGCAGAAATATTCACAGCCATGAAACTTTTCCACCTTATCTCACATTAAAAACAGAATTCAGTTTATTTCAATTGAATTTTATATTTATATTTATATGTTTTTCTGCAATAATGTACTTTAACTGTAATATGCAATTACCTTCCACTGCACTTTAATTTAGAAAGCTTCTGGCCAAACTCTATTTATTCATTTTATCTTAAAACCCATCTGTATATATGCTATTGTACATAACTGTAAAAACCTTTTTTTTTAAATAGTAATATCCATCTGTATTAGGGATGCGATTCCATATTGGGATTTTTGCCGATATGCCCGATATTTTAAAACTCATGTAGCGATAACCGATGTCGATACTGATGTTAAAGCTGGACAAAAAATAAGTAGTCATTGAAAATAGCAGTTTTGTTATCCATTTCTGACACTTTGAAAAATAATAAACTCAAATATATTTTCATATGCTGATATCAAATTGATTTTTAAAGACGCGGTATCGATCTATTTTACTTTCAAAATCTCGTGAAAAAAGTCACTACATATACTTTTACTTGGTAAACTCTACAGAAGCACATGGTAACTGAGAAGTTGACAATAAAAATCCAGATTAAAGACTTATCAAAGTATATTGTTTGGGGCTTTAACCACATTAACCATCATAGTCTGGAAAAAACCTTTACAGATGAAGGGAAATTTGGTAAAATGGTTCCATTGTTCATGTGTATTTCCTTACCTTGTATAAATATGGAGAGGGCCTAAAACCATGCATTAGTAGTATCACTGCCTTAAGACAGTTATAAGATAATTTTGGTAAAGTGTACTATCTCTGGTTATTATGATATGCATCATGTAGGAGTGTGAGGCAGAGTGCTTCAGGGTAGCACACTTTTTGTATTACTTACTAAGCCTTTGTGATCCCCAGTAATGGTGTGTAAGAATAGGATGGCTTTCTGTTGCTCAGTTTGCAGCCTATTTCCCCAGAGGACGGCCATCATCCCTCCATATCTTATCCTTGTGTTTGCTTTACTTTAGGACATGTTTCAAGGGGGGCTGTCAGCATGCTGGATCTTCTCTACCCTAAGAAGGCTTTCAGAGTGCACCAGTGAAAGTTGTCTCCTCTTCTTCTCCATCTCAATATATGAACCCTCTTTGCATTTTCTTAAAAAAACAAGAGCTATTATCTATTATAAAGGGACAAAATAAGCATTTTACATTCTGTTGTTGAAGAGCTCCCCCGTTGGGGTTGACTCTGCTTTAGGGGATCAGGCTCAGTAGTAATATAAATACTTCCACCTGCAAAAAGAGGAAGCAGAGCTTTATGGCCTCACACAGGCCTGCATGAGCTTTATTTGAGGCTTTATAGCATATTTATATTTGCATGTCAGTGATTTATAAGAGATGGAGGGATATGATTTAATGGTACATGCTTGAGTGGGCAATTCTTGTCTGTGTGTTTACCGGAGTCCTGTGGGAATATTGATAGAATTGTATTGGATGATATTGTTGAGTAGATGTGCGCATGCAAAAAGTGAAAAAATAAAAGTGTTGCTGAGTCAGTTCAGTTCATAAAAGTTAGAATAATGTTGAGGCAGCATCTGCGCACTAATTCCCACATTGCTCTGGGTGTTATGGGAAAGCTCAAGCTAGACTTTTTAAGTAGATCTGAGTGATTTTAGAGGGCAGAACTTCAGCGCATTATTCTGCCAAAATTAACTATCAGGCATCTGGTTTAAGTATATCTACTGTAGGCTCAGTGGGGCCTTGCAGCAAGAAGGTTCTGGGTTCGATTCCCAGCCCAGGATCTTTCTGCACTGAGTTTAAATTTTCTCCCTGAGCATGTGTGGGTTCTCTCCGGGTACTCCGGCTTCCTCCCACTGTCCAAAAACATGACTGTTATGTTAGTTGGCCTCTCTAAATTCTCCTTAGGTGTGAGTGTGTGCATGAATGGTTGTTTGTCTCTGAGTTGCCCTGTCATGGACTGGCAACCCGTGCAGGGTGTACCCCGCCTCTGCGTCCGTAGACAGCTGGAGAAAGCTACCAGCACACCTCGCGACCCCAGCTGGGACAAAGTGTGACAGAATGGATGGATGGATATCTGCTGTATTTTGATGAATCTATTTAAGCCTCCATTGGTTTGCCATTCAATTGCTTATTAACCTTAGGAATAGTACACCCAAAAAGCTTGAGAGTTAGCCTTCATTTTCTACTCACCCCCATGCTGAACAACACTCTGGAACGTACTTTTTGATATCTCTGCAAATGCATCTGGAATCTGGGAGGCTTCTTGCTGTCTGCTGACATTCAAATAATGTAGATACTACTGGCGGCAGTAGCTTCGAGGGCCGTTGGTCCGCGAAGCAGGAGTAGCATCCGTACCGCACCTCCAAACGTCTGGGTAATGCTATTCCAGTGCATGTCCTGGAGTGGGTAGCATCCAGAATTTCCCGAAACGCAAGTCTTTTAGAGCCACAACGCAGCATAAACAGTAGTGTAAGTTTCCACAGATTTCCTGACGAAGTCTTGCCTAGCGGCCAGCGAAGAGATGCGCGTTAAAAAGCGTCTACTCTGCCGCATAATGCAAGCGAGAAGAAGAAATGTGCTGTTTACCCAAGTGCAAAGAAAGAAACAACGAAAGAAAAAAAGACGAGGACTTCAGTGTTGAGGAAGAGCATGAGTTCTTTGCCGAAATAGAATGATCACTTCGCCTGGTTTTGGTCTGCCGGTTTCTCGTGGAGACTCGCGAACGCGCAGCTTTAGGAAATCCTATACACTACTGTTTATGCTCTAAAAACATTCTAAATGACTTCGCTTTAGTAAGTAAATTGCGGACGCCTACCCACCTGCGGACACTCTGGAATACATTGGAAACAGAGCAGCATGGAGGAATGATTGACACGTTTTTGTGGACTTTGGCGGACCTTTTCGTCCGGCACCATAGACCTCCATTATTTGAATGTCAGCAGATTCAGCAAGAAGCCTCCCCAGATCTCCAGATGCATTTCAGATATCAAAAAAGTACTCCAGAGTGTTGCTCAGCATGGGGTGAGTAGAAAATGAAGGCTAATCATGTTTTGGGTGTACTATTCCTTTAAGTAATGCTTGATGAACTGTACTTTGCCTTTTCCTGCTGATTACCTCCCCTTTGTTCGACTAGACCTATGGCTTCATAAGGACAATTTACTAGCACACTATAACACCTATCTCTATTGATATCTGGAATTACCTTAAGGATGTTTCAAAGCCATTTTCAGTGCTTATTACTGGAAAAATCAGATTTTTTTCTTGTCAAATAGTCTTTGGTAACATGATTTGTGCTTCAAAATGTCTTGAAAGATTGCTAAAACAACAACATATTTTGAACCCTTGTTTGACAGTCTTTTTCTGCCTGAACAGCCCTGATCTATTAAGGGATGCAGTGCGTTCGGTCCTTGAAGGGTTCCTGTGGTATTTTGCACTTTAAGATACGAGCACCATTAGCTCTTCACTGGTGGAGCCTGCATGTGTACGACTTCTATGCCCTAGAGTTGCTCAATTAAATTGGTATCTGGGGAAGGAGGACAAAAAGCACCTCTAGCTGTTCGTGGTACCTCTTAAATCATTCCTAATGCAAATTTGTTTTTTGGCAAGGAGTGGATGAGGGCACAGAGATAACCAAATATTGCTTCCAAAAGGTATACAGATTCTGGGACAATGCAAAGTTAGGGAGTACATGCAAAGTAACATCTACAGTACATAATGGCTTTAAAGCAGAGCATTGTGCAAAGATTCAAACTGGGGATGCTAGCGTTTCTTCATCCCAAAGGGCACTGGATGTATCCTGTTCAGTGAAACCTAATTTATCAAACCAGCCCCCCGACTTTTTCTACATGGTCCAGTTCTAACGCTTGTGTGTCCACTGTTGAAACGTCTGCTATTGAAGAAGGGTCTGCATGGGCACCCTGGGTGGTCTGCACCTGTAATGCCCCATATGCAATGCACTGCGGTGCTTTGTGTATTTCTACAACTTTCTACTAAGACCACCGCTAATTTGAGACACAGTTCTTAATCTGTTAGATTGTATAGCATGGACCTGCCATCTTACCCTGCACATATTTATCCCCATGACACACTCACCGGGTCACTTCTGTTATTTGCTGGGACCCCCTCTGATAGATGCTGACCTCTACAGACCAGGAGCACCCCATGAAGAGCTAAAGATTAAGAAATGTCCAGGCAATCATTTAGCCAGGAAAATTTCCCCATAATTAACATGCTCAACTTGAGTACACTTGCCCATTTTGACGTCTTTGAGGAAAAGTGTTGACTTGATGCCTAATGCCATGGAAGCAGATTTTTGGCAATACCAGCTTGAAAGTTTTATAAAATTGTTTTTTTTTTGGCAGCATGTCTTTTAAGCTGCATCAATTTCTCTTAGAGCTAATAGTTATTAATTAGTCTGTATTATGTCCATTCATCCATTTTTTGTCACGCTTATCCCAAGCGGGGTCGCAAGGGGTGCTGGTGCCCATCTCCAGCTGTCTACGGGCAAAAGGCAAGGTACACCGTACATAGCCAGTCCGTCGCAGGGCAGCACAGAGACAAAACTGGACAAACAACCATTTACGCACACACTCACACCTAAGGAGGATTTAGAAAAGCCAATTAACCTAACGGTGAAGTAAAGTACATGTATGAAAATAAACAAGAAACCAGTGGTAGTGGTTCGTTATGATGTGTTTGAATATCACTGTAGCAGGGTTCCCGCGGGTCCTTAAAAAGTCTTAAAAGGCATTGAATTCTTTAAAATAAAACTAAGGCCTTAATTGGTATTAAAATGTCTTAAATCAGTCTTTCAGAGGTCTTTATTTTTTAAAACATCATAAATAGGATTATTTTTTATAATGATTTATTTTTTTGTAAACTAAATAAAATGTTAAAATTGACATTTTTCATAAAAATATTGGTTATTGGTTCCGTCCTGACAGCGGAACCAATAAAGCGCTTGTTATGCGACGGACATTTGGGAGATGCGGCATTAACTTTTTTCTGGAAAATATGAGCAAGTGTAAATGTAACCAAAATTGTCTATCCAGCCAAGAGTTTTCCATGGCTAAAACCAGGGAACATACATGAGGCTCAAGTGGATTTTGTTCAAGAAGACCTTCAAGCTCGGAACGATGGGAATTAAGGCAGTGGAGTTACATGCGAAAGCGCGAAACACAAAGTGTCAAAATGGAGTTACCGAGAAAACAGCCGGTATTTCTCGGTAGCTGCAAAAAACTTAGCACTGGTTATGTTGTGGCTTTAAAACTGATTTGTTTTGTTCCCTGCTAAAACAAAGTTTGTGAATTCAGTTAAATAATTGTTAAAATATATCTGTCATTTGTGTGTTTTTAGCTTTTTTCCTGTATGGGAAGCTTTTCAAAATTTGAAACATTAGTGCAGTGGTTTATGTTAAAATAAACCTTTGGGTTAAGTTGTCGCAAGCGGGTTTTTCTTGTGTTTCTTTTGAATTTGGTTGTAATTTTTTATTTCAAGTGGCATTAAAAAGTCTTGAGAAGTCTTGAATCTAACTTGCCTTGTGCTGTAGGAACCCTGTGTAGCTCAAACATCGGAGACATACACAATATCTGCCTTTCAGTTTAAAGTTTAATAAAACAAGCTGAATTTGGTCAATAATCTGTTCTGTGATCAGGCCAACATTAACTAAGAACATGCATTTATTTGTATTCTGCCCTTTAAACATCATTTCAACTTGTTTATTAAAGAATATTACATGTAAGACTGATTCAGACATAGATTGACAGAAGTGCATTAGAACATTGTAATCGTTTCAGTGCCCATAAACTTTTGTCCTATTGTTGTATGTTTGTTTGTTTGTAATGAGTGATCAGAAGAAAAACAGAACAATAAAGCTTAAATAAGAAAAATAGTTGACCTCTTAGAACACAATAGAACTTTAGGAAAGTTAAAAGATGCAATTCCTCGATAAGCCACTTGAGGCTTTTTCCCTAAGGTAGTCTTAAAATCCCCAAACCTACTGATGAAATAACATTTTTTACAGTATTAACAAAATGAAACAAATATTCTTTTTACATCTTTGCTAAAAAATTAGCCAAATGTGTAAATAACTGTTTAAACAACATCACCCTTTAGAATTTTTGTTTAACTAAAGCTATAAAAGATTTGAGTGACATACCGGCTGTTTTATAAGGGTTCTCAGCCAGATCAAGCACTCGCTGTACCAAAGATAAAAATGATGCAAGATAGCAACAACCAAAGGGAAAACTTGTGTGAGGTGTTAACTGAAACCTTTTATGATCAAAACAGTCGCCCGGGGAAACATACAGTTTAAAGCAGAGATTTATTTACAATATGTGAAATGACACATACAGTTTTGTATGACAGAATAAAATATATTGAATCATTACTGCTTCAGGTGGCTTAGGATTATCCAAACAGATTTTATTGGTCGAATCCCAGTGTGAAAAAAATGTGAGAATTTGGTTTTAGAAAGGTACAATTTCCTTTAAATAAGCTCACACATTTCCCAAGTATTTTATGAAGTCAGATTTCTGCCAAAAGGGCAGAGATGGCAAAAGTACTCACTTTCCGTACTTGAGTAAAAGTACAGATACTTGTGTTAAAAATACTCTGGTAAAAGTGGAAGTACTGATTAAACTTCTTTACTCAAGTAAAAGTAACAAAAAGTACAGGCTTGTAAATTTACTGAAAGTATAAAAGTAAAAGTAGAAAACCACTTTTTCATGCCGCTGCTCTACATTTTAAATGGATGTCTGCCAATAGGACTAGATCTCCGCTGTGTTCATTTTCAATCATCTCGCCGCCCATGCTACTATGCTAACGCCACCGCCACCGGCTAAGCTGCAATGATTTGCCGCGGAATGAATACCGCCGAATCTGTCGAGGATTTATCTTGTAGTGGTGCTGCCAAATGCAACGTAGATTCCCCATCCAATTAGATTGAATTTGGTATTGATGACGAAAAATAATAACGGTAACTCCATTGAAATGATTCAAAACTAAAGTAACGAGCCAATTTTTAAAATGTAAGGAGTAGAAAGTACAGATATTTATGTAAAAATGTAAGGAGTAGAAGTAAAAAGTCACCATAAAAATAAGTAGTAAAGTAAAGCAAAAAATATCAGAAAAATCTACTTGAGTACAGTAACGAGGTATTTGTACTTCGTTACTTCCCATCTCTGCAAAAGGGCAAATGTGCAATAAGTACTCATACTGTTAGAGTAGTTTTTATCAATTCAGTGCACACAAACTACTCTCCACTTACATTCAGAACATTTTGTACACCTACCACAGGGGTCCAATATAACACATACATGAGTACATGCTCCTTCTCTGCATGCTCCTTACTTGCTTTCCACACTTAAGCTTCTCTCCTACTCTCGTGTGGACTTGTTTCTGCTTACTCAAGAGAAATCTAGTCCATTTGAGGGTCTGAGGGTGTTACCCGCCGGAGAAAGTATGTCACCTCTGAATGGCTACTGTACAGGAAATCCCACATTTTGAGACTGCTGTTTCCTTCCTGGTTGTAGCTACTAACAGCAGCAAATAATTCTTAGGCTACCTGCTGTTCTTTTGAAGAGTTTACTCTGTCAGCAACTAACAACTTTGTATGATTTATATGTCTACTGCTGTCGAAACACATCCATGACTGGATTAAATTAAGTTAGTTACTAATCACTTTCTTTAACTCTTGAAAAGAACAGCAAATAGTAAATAATTGCTACTGTTGTTAGTCACAGCCAGAACAAAAACAGAACAGTCTCTAGATGCAGGATTTTCTAAAAAGTAGCCAATAACAGTTTACTTTTTTCAGTGGATAACACCTTCATAGGTACGGAATCCCAGAACTGACATGGCTGAAAAAAGATACAGCTTGAAGGCGAAATACTAATCTGTCACAACAAAATATTAGTTTGTGGCAATGAAATACTAATTTGTGGCCACAAAATATACATTTATTCCCACTAAATACAAATTTGTTAAAACAAAATACTAAACATAGAGGTACTGCTGTGTGTAGGAAGATTATGTTTTAGTATTTTGTGTACACGTTATACATATTTTGTAGCCACAAATTAGTATTTTGTGGCCACAAATAAATTTTCTTTGGTAACAAATATTTTTGTGGGAACGAATTAGTATTGCGTGCTCACACTGTACACACTCTTTTTTTTCCTCCAGTGTCCGTTCTGGGGCTCCATACATAGGGACAACTGTTGCATGTAAAGAGTGTGTAATTTATGTAGATGGTAAATAATTAAAATAGTTTGAGTATTTTTTTTACATATACCCTTTTGGCAGAAATCTGACTTTAAAGACTTAGTTTTAAACTGAACAACATGTCACACCAATAGTCAGAACAGCATAATTAAAGTCTGTTGTAGAACAGAATTAGTGTAATTAAGTAGAGTTTATAGGCTTTATTGAAGCCAATATTTCAGCTCTGCCTGCAATCTTTCTGTCAGACTCATATCAGGCTTTTGCGATAGCCAGTTAAAATGTCTTTGATGCCCAAGGTGTGTGTGCCAGACTTGTTTTCAGTTGTTGCTTTTGAGTTTCCTAAAAATGTTCCTTATTCCCTAACTCTCTATTTTGTGAATGCATAAGGCCTAACTGCATAAAAAAAATCATGCAACATGATTCTGCCTCTCCTGTGCTTCATAATTGGAATGTTGTTCCCGAACTGGAAAGCGTATTTTTAGTTTTTTTTTAATTAATGCCTGAGTTTTTTAAGGGTCTGGCTACCAGATATTGTAAATACTATGAATGTGATTAGACACAGTTTAGAAGTTTGAAAAATCTTAATAAGAAAGTGGGAATGGTTGACGAGAGAGTAAAGGAGCCATTGTAGATCTACGAGATAATGGGACTGTTTTCAGTGTGTGATTTTATTCAAGCGTGAGAAACTGGAGATCTGTCGACGCTTTTAAATGTGCATGTGCAAATCTTTCAATACACACACACACAAGTGTGTTCCTCATTACCTGCACACAGCCCCCCTCCCCTGGCCTTGGCAGCCCACCTCAATAGTTCCCTTCCCTCCAGTGATGACGCAAATGGCTCACAATTACTGACCCCCACAGTAAAACCTGTAAAACATTAGCCAGCATGATTAGGAACAGCTCTCCATATTCTCCCCCAGCAGGCAGGCAGGCATGGGGAGGATTTATAATGTCTTTTGATAGTCCCTGCAAAGTGGATGAACGCTATAGAGGAGACAGTTTGTTGGTTTGTCTGGAAAGGTGAACATAATGCTGAATGTCATACGTTCACTCAGCTTTCGGCATCACTGAGTACCGTTCACATTCCTGTTCATCGTTTTGATATGAGCTTTACTTTTTCTTGTGCTTGTCGAAATATTTTTTTTATTATTTACTGCACAGGACAGAAAAGTTATGCACGAACATCAGAAAGGTCAGAACAATATTTGAAAATTTATAACTGCCTTACAGAAGTAGTTAAACTCTGAACTTTTACACGTTTGTTATATTACAACCACAAACGTGAATGTATTTCATTACCATTTTATAGGATGGACAATGACCAAGGAACCTATTTTTAAAGAATTTCTCATAGATAGTGCATTTGTGCAATTGTATTTAGCCTTTACTGACAATTTTGCCCATTCTTCCAACACAATGGGTCAAATTCACATGGCGTGAAAGGTCCCAGCGGATATCAGTTCTGAAGTCTTCAAAAATCTAGATTTTATTTAGACCTTGGCTTTAACCTCTTACTAAATTTCTGCCTGACAAAAACACACAGATAACTATATAATATACACTTAAAAATACTAGATTAAAGCAATTATCTTTTGGTTATTTTAAATGTAAAATATCTTGTTTCATTGGCAAAATGTCTCTTTTACCTCCTCAATATATAGAACAAAAATGCATTTATTTTAAGAAAAAATTACTTATCTAGATTTATATTTTTTTCAGTGTTGCAAAACACTCTAAGCTGGGGAAATGAGCTGCCAGTGTGGGTCCTCAGGCAAGACCCTTCATGCCTAATGCCTGCTTTGGAGTGGCGGCCTAGTGGTTAGGACATTACGCTTGGAATCCTGAGGTTCTGAGTTTAAGCTCCACCCCAACAGACTGACACTCTGGCTCCCTCAGCATGACCTTTAACCCCCACACTGATCCCATAAGGGGATAGAGTTAAGTGCAGAGTTAATTTCATTGCTCTGTACTTGTGACAGTGTAATGACAACAAAATGCTGGAAATGTATTAGGAATAAAATAATTTCAAAGCCCTGAGGTTTCTGAAACTCTTATTCTAAAAACATATCAGCAATTTTGTTAAGTGAAATCTAACAAAAAAACCTTTGCTCCAACTTTGCATACATATTTCACAATGCTTTAATCTGTTCCTGATTCACTATATATTACTTTATTAAATGCTTTATAGTTATTATGGAATTATTCATAAGATGTGGTTATTTCCTTTTATTTTTTACTCTGGAATGGTACCAACAAAGTTGTTGGCACCTTTATTTTCATGTCTTTTTCTTTTGTAACTGTTGTCTTCTTTTTGTCTTTAAGCTAAATTTAACAAGGGATTCACAATTTTCCACATCAAAGGAGACATTTTATGAGGAAAAAACAATTTCGCCCTGAAAACATCGTCTGCAATTAAAACATTTCATCTAATTTACATTTCCTTTGAGATGCCAGCCAGTGTGATTCAGTTAAAACCTTTGAAGTTTTTCCCACCCTCAGCCCACATAAAGGGTTTTTTTTTCCTTCCCCTTTTTGGCTTTGTAGCAAATGTCTCTTATGTATCATTGCACACATTTTGATCTTAGCAAGAAGAAAATAAAAGGAAGGTTACCTGAAAGTCTAGGATAGGAAATGGTGGGGGGAGCGGCGGCCTAGTGGTTAGGGCATAGAGCTGGCAGTTCTGAGTTTGAGCCCCACTCCCACAGACTGCCACTTACAGCATAAAGGCAAGTTAAATTCAAGACTTTTTAAGACTTTTTAATGCCACTTGAAATAAAAATTTAAGACCAAATTCACAAGAAACACAAGAAAAAACCTTGCTTGCGATAACTTAACCCAAAGGTTTATTTTAACATAAACCACTGCACTAATGTTTCAAATTTTGAAAAGCTTCCCATACAGGAAGAAAACTAAAAACACACAAATGACAGATATATTTGAAAACAATTATTTAACTGAATTCACAAACTTTTGTTTTAGCAGGGAACAAACAAATCAGTTTTAAAGCCCCAACATAACCAGTGCTAAGTCTTTTTTGCAGCTATTTTTTCTTTGTATCGTTTTCTTAGTATGTTTGATTTGGTGATAAGTGGAGGCGTTGCAGAGACAAGGGGTTGGAACTAAACTGAGAAATACCGGCTGCTCTCAGTAACCCCATTTTGACGCTTTGTGTTTCATGCTTCGCATGTCCGACTCCCACTGCCTTAATTCCCATCGTTCTGAGCTTGAATGACTTCTTGCATCAAATGTCACTGGAGCCTTGTGTATCTTTCCTGGTACGGAAGAGGATAAGGGCCACTGAAAAAGGGTAACTGATTTTAAATTTTATTTCAGTTTAACATGGGAAAAGTCAGAATTTGACTTAATGTCAGGCTATCCTGAAAGCTTTTTCTCAGGAATTTGACTTTTATTGTCAGAATTCTTGGAAAAAGTTAGAATTCTGAGAAAATAGTCAGAATTCGGACTTTTTCCCATACTAAACTGAAATAAAATGTAAAATCGGTTAACTTTTTTTTTTCCACTGGCTCTAATCCTCTTCTGTACCCTGGTGCTGGTTTTAGCCATGGAGAAACTCTTGGCTGGAGCCAATTTTCGTCATTACATTTACACACTTGCTCATATTTTCCAGACAAAAAGTAAATGGCGCATCTCCCAAATGTCCTGGCCGCATCAGAATCGGCTTTTATTGGTTCAGCTATCGGGACGGAACCAATAATGGCGAACCGTTATTTTTTTAAATAAAAATAAAAATAAAAAGTCAATTTTAATGTTTTATTTAGATTACAAAAATAAATCATAATAAAATAATCCTATTTATGATGTTTTAAAAATTAAGACCTACGAAAGACTGATTTAAGACATTTTAATACCAAAAGTAAGGCCTTAGTTTTATTTTTGAAGAATTGCAGTACCTTTTAAGACTTTTTAAGGACCAGCAGGACCCTGCTTAAACCCACACTGATCCCGATCCGAACAATGGCGCCGATCACTGCTCCCCAAGGGGATGGGTTAAACGCAGAGGTAAATTTCTCCAATGTCAGATCAACAGTGGTGCCAGCCGGGGGTTGCCATGACCACCCCACTGGCCAGTGTAAATTGTAGTAGCATTAGCTTAGGATTTCTTTCCATTATGCACAGCCAGCGACATAACATAAAAAAAAATAAAAAATCACACAATGATTTCTACAGGCACAAAATGGCTTTTAGTTTAAGTATGCCACCGCGAAGAAACATTTCTGTAGGCGCCACTGGAGATCAATAAAGTTCAGTTATTTATTTATTTTACAGCTTAGGAAAAACTCTCCAGTTTCCTTTAACATGCACCGTGGACATACCTAATGCACATATAAAATAAGAGACCGATACACACAGATGAGAAGTTTAAAAAAATTATTTATAATATGATACAAGGATATTTTGTGCAAGACCGGTAGTTGGTGCAGTCAAACCTGTACATTATGAACAAAGCACTTAAAATCCAACCTGAAAACAGAGCATGGCTGCAGGGCCATGACTGTGTCGAATGGCTAACTATCAAGATACTACTTTGCAATATACAAACAGGTTGTTTTACCTGTATACAATGGCTGTTTAGATTCAGATTACATTATTTATATAAAGTGCCGAAGGTTGACTCGTGGTATGATAGGGATTGGTATAAACTGTTGTCCATTGCTAAGCGGCAGAATATACACTGTTATACAAACTTAGTTACCAATCTGTGCATATGCTTTTACAAAAAACGAATACAAACAAGTATAAAAGATTTCATAAATTCCCGTTTTTAAAATTCGAACAGATGCTTGAAGCCTTTTCTGTGCAAATGATTGTTATTTTTGTTCTTCACAAGTGAATAAGAACTGACCTGAAGTAGATGAGACGTTTCACACTTTCTTTAAGGGAATAAGAGATCTTTAAAAATTATATTCGTATGAAAATATATAAGATGTTAGTGACTAGATTAAATGTTTTGTATACATCTCATAGTTCTGTACTGCCACTATAATGTGTCGATGTTACAAAAGCGAGTGAATCCAGCATCACGGTTGAGTGTCGCCGATGCAGGAGAATGGAGGAGGCATCGAGACTAAACGCGTCTCCAAGCTCAAACGCCAGCAGCTCGGGGAGGATTTTCTAAGTTTGCTGGGAACCCTGCGGGGTAAGAACAGCAGATACATTCTTACAGACAGCTACCACACCTTAACAAGCTTTTTCTGTGGTTCTTACCGAGTTGGTTCGTTTCCGTTTCCAGCAGTCTGGATTGAGTCTTTTCTGCTCCTCTGCCAAAGCCTTGGCCTCCATGGTGTACATCCTCCTCTCCTCGCTCCTCATCTTCTTCCATTTGTCACCCAGGATGACACTTATGGCTCTAGGGTTCAAAGGTCAAAATAGAAGGTTTTTGGTTTTGCTTCCCTTGTTCTTCATGTAATAATGATAGTAATATAAATAGCTGCTTATATTAGTTGGCATTAACCATGTCAATCGTCCTTCTCCCTGTGAGCTTTAGTATCTTAGCCCTTATGCCTACGTTCACACGGGCCGCAGCAGAAGCAGCGGTTATGCAAAGTCAATGGTTGGCCAGCGTCAAAGGCGCGCAACAAAAGGTCCTGCAGCGTGTTTTCAGCAGCAGGCGCCGTGACGTCGAACAGCTGAAGCAACGCGTCGGGGCCGTTTAAGCATCTGGCTAGCGCCGCAAGCGGCGCTACTGCTTTCGAGATGGAAAAATTTAACTTGCTCGGCGGCGCATACCAACAGCAAGACCTTTTTCACGACAACCGGAAGCTGCGTCTGAAAGGGCTGGAGCACTTCCTGTTTTACTCTGAAAAATGTCTCTCCTCCGGTGCTTTTCGTCATCCTTACTTAGTTTGCCAACACTTTCTTTCGCGGATGCGGAGGAAATCGCTGCGGCGAATTTCCCCACCAACAAATCTGTGAAAGGATACAAGTTCTTCCACGAAGAATATATCCACAGCTATCAAGGTAAGAAAAGACGTAGCTTAGCGAGCTAACCGCTAGCTGCAAGATATGAGCTACACAAACATCGTAATGAAGCCTAACTTAGTATCTAAATTATGTGGAATATTGGAGACGGACATAGTTTAAACTTTTCAGTTATATTTTGACATTCTGAAATTTGTTTGCCACTACAGTTTGTGAAAAACAGCATGCTAGAATGTTATGTTAGTTCTGAGATTCTAGATGATGCTTGATGTTGAAACTATGCTTTACTTCTGCATGCCTGTGGTGTCAAATATTGTCGGGGACGGAAGGCCGTTTGTCAAGGCTAGATACTTCAGATCATGAAAGAAAAATGAGAACGCACAAGCTGCGGGTTTGAAACAGTCAAGCGGTTGGCTCTTGTTGCGTTGGTTAGAGGTTCCTGTTCATGTTTGGCGGCTGAAGAACTTTTCCGTACGACTTCTGGACTACTTAGAGCTTATTCTAACATTTTCCTGTTCAGTTGTTTACTATTTGTTTTATGTTTCTGTTGTGGTTGCAACATAATCTGTCGGGAATGCATGATAGGACAGATATGGCTGTTTTCTTGCCCCACATGAACAACCAGGTACAGAACAAAAACAACTGAGCCGAGACTGAGCCATTTTCTTAGACTTTTTTATGCTTTAGCGCTACCTGCCACGGAAGTTGTCAAACCCCACATCCGCTTTAAAAACCCGGAGGTGTGAAAAAGGTCTATCAAGAGAAGCTGATCCTGGGAGGCTGTGAAGGGAGACAGACACATCACCTGATGACACAGGCTGGCTGTGATCCACTCCTCCTGAAACTTTGTTTAATGCGCGCCTAAATTAACTTAAAATGCTGGAAACCTGCCGACAGAATATGTTAGGCTTTATTATCCTGCTGCCTGCAGTTTAGATTATTTAGATAAAAAAGCCACCACCACCAGCGAGGTAAGCCGGCGAGGAGAAGCGACCCGACCAGAGGCTGCTGTTGAATGGTTCCTAATGACAGCGCTGGCTGACTCCGACAGAAAATAATATTGGAAGGCAAGGATGGTAATCTGGATGAACTGACTGCACTAATTAGGAAGTTTTCAGGTGGATTTTCTCACTTAAAACTACATATTAAAACTACTTTATTCCCACTGATCACAGCAAATATAGCTGCAAGGCAAAGAAAGGATAGAGTAGCTACGCCCAACGCGCGTCAGACACACTTTTGCACCGCGCAGCCAGAGCAGCAAAGCTGCTTCAGCCGCGCGTCAGAACTAACTGGTACAAGCAGCAAAAATGAAGCAGCAGACGCGATGTTGCTGCTCCTGCTGCATCCATTATACTTAATCACATGTAGGCATTGAGAGCCCTCAAAGTCCATCCAACAGATCTGATGTAATACTGGCATGCAGTAGGTGAATCGATTTAATTGGAAATGTATTAATATACCAGAAACTGGAATAAAATTGTCCTAAGTAAATGGAATATAGCATATTCCATTGGGGACTTAATAAAAAAATATTGAGTTGCTTCACAGAATACTAACTTGTAATAATTTAAAACATTGTTTTATATATTGAAGGAAGCGGGAGTCTAAATCTATTATTATATGATCAATGAGGTTTTCATGATGCAGAACTAGAAAAGACAATAATCAGGGAATGCTAGGTCATTTCTGGATTAATGGGTGAAGATTAAAACTTCTGAAGCACTAAAAACAGGTTCCTTTTCTTGTTGCCTTACAGGGTACATCTGCAGTACTCCCTGCCCTGTGGTTTAATAGCATGAAGGCACCATCGGCCGCTGCATTGGTAGAGAGAGGGTAAGTGGCTGCTAATGTCCCAGAGTGGCTACGGTGGGATTTGCTACCGGAGGATTGTGGGGAGCAGGAGCGCTCCAGCTTATAGCAATCTGGGCTGACAGCGCCCCCGCTGGAGAGGGAGGCTCTGCGCTGACGAGCCATGCTGCTCAGAACATACACTGCTGAGGAATCCAGAGGAGTGAAGTCATAGCTGTGGGAAAAAAGGACATAAAACACATTTAAGAATGTACCTTAAACTATATTAAGTTAATTTATCAAACTACAAATTCCATATCTTTATGTACATATAGTACACCAGGGCTATCTTTAATGAGAAGACTCCAGCATTATCAAAACATGAAAATGAAATTGATGACCTGTGTTATCATAACTCAGCCTCTGAATGTTGGTGACAATAAGGTTATAAACAGTTTACCTTCTGAACGTGTCAAAGACAACTGAGTCATCACAGTTAATAGCATCTGGGTGGTTTGGTGGCAGGCACACGTCTCCCAGCTGCATCTCATAGCAAGGGATCCCATGATGCACCACAGTAAGGCTCGGATAAAAGGAAGACCACCCTGACAGAAAGAGATGACATAGTACAATTTTTTTAAACAAATAGGACATTTTATAATAATGATGAGCAAAGATTATTTGCTGTTTTTTTTTTTTTTTTTTAAAGAATCTGAAAAGGATGCTATTCATAGCACCCCCCCTCCTGGTTTTACTGTTGTTAAAGTGTCAAAGCTACCAAGGTATGTGTGTAGCAGCCTTAGAAATCTAGAGCCCAATGCTTTCGTTCAGAAAACCACGAAACTCCGCCAGATGGATTTGCTCCGCGCAATCCATCTGGAAACCTGCTCTGTAAGTAATTTTGGGAAAGGGCGAAAATACTGGTTGGCTGATTGGCCCCTGGTGGGTGATAGGGGGTGGCCAGGGGTGTCAGCAATCAGTCCTTGAAGCATATCCCTTTAACAAGCGTTGGCGAAGAGGAGCCAACTGATAGATCAAACTTTTGCGAAACCAGTCCGGAGAAGAGCAAAAACATCTCTTTTCACTCTGAGAAAAACCTTACTCTCAAGAGATGTTTTGCTCTTCTTTCAGTGAAAAGAAATACTCTATAATTCCGATAAAGCTTGCTGCGATAGCCACACTAACTGGTTTCATACGGCTTTAGCAGCCATGTTCTTTAGACTGAACTGTCGCTGGCTTCTCGTTCGTCACACCTCAACCGCCTCAAAGCCAACGCTGATTGGACGTTCGTTTGGTGAGCGGCTCCAAATTTTCTTTAACGGAAAGTAGCCAGACTGATCTGCGAGTGAAACCTTGAAACCCTGAAATTACCGTTGATTTATTTATCTTCTTGGAGTTGCATTCTGAACAAAGATTGCTTGCTCTAAATTAGTTAAAAACTAATTTGACCTGATTCCAAACTCTTCAAGATAAACTTTGGCTCCCAAACAAATGCCAAACTCATTGCTTCTATTTATTCATTCTGTTTTCCACCCATTGGCATTTCTATTTCAATGTGTACATAGCACATTAATTACACTGAGTTTCACTGGTTCAGTCAAGAGTTCTTCACTAAAATATGTTTGACTTGGAGTAGAATGATTTTTGAAATAAATTCTTATAATTCGAAGTAAAGTTCAAAAATCTGCACAGAATTAACTCTGTGCAGATTTAAGTGTTTGACCATGACATGAGCTCGATTTCATTTGTTGTACAATATAGGACAATATATATGACAATCCGAAAGTTA
>JAGKQL010000011.1:2499866-2520888 GCA_018398635.1 Cyprinodon brontotheroides | reverse complement strand
ATTTTTCTTTGTACTTAGTTTTTCTTAGTATGTTTGATTTGGTGATAAAGTGGGCGTTGCAGAGACAAGGGTGGAACTAAACTGAGAAATACAGGAAGCTGTTTCTCGGTGGCAATTTGGCTTTGTGTTTAGGTGTTTTATGTGCGGCTGTCTGTTGATTGGCCCTGGAGATTACGAGCTGCAGCTTCCTGGAAATCTGGCGCGAAACTACATTAAGGAAAACACAATTACATTAACCTGCGAGGAAAGGTAGATTTTGATGGAAACATGAGACATGTCGCTGATTGGGCGGCGGTAGTTTGACCCTTGAACCGAGGAAGTCATGCTGCAGCCTATAGCGAAGCTTTTTGAAAACATGGATATTGCCAGTAGCCCCAAACCGTTATGCAGGAATATTTTGAATCAGGACATGCGTATGCGAGGGTGATACTGGATATGCTCAGACTAATCACGAAATTTCAGTTATTTTGCGTAACACTGAAGACACACTTAAAAAGAAGCTGGATCACTGTTCAGACGGCGCAACTTCCTCGTTCAAGAGTAAAGCAGGCCCTGTCCGTCCAATCAGCTTATGTCTCGCTAAGTTTCCCCACTGGTACCTACCTTTTCCGGTAGGTTAATGTAATTGTGTTTTCCTTAATGTAGTTTTGCTTAATGTAGTTTGTTTTATGTGTAGTTTTTGTTTTTCTTAATGTAGTTGGCGCTTTGCTTTATGTAGTTTTGTTTTTCTTAATGTAGTTGCGCGCTTTTAGATTTGCAAGATTTGCAGTTTGCACTCTGTAGGGCCACCGCATTCCCTTACTTTAATTCCTCGGTGCTTGAATTACTTCTTGCAATAAAATACACTTTTAGTTACATTTACAGCTTGCTCATATTTTTCCAGACAAAAGTTTAAGCTAAAGCATCTCCCCAAATGTCCTCCGCGCAAGAATAACGCTTTTATTGACTTCGCTTATCGGGACGAAACCAATGATGGCTTAACCGCTATTTATTTTTTTTTTATAAAAAGGTCAATTTACAATGTTTTTTATATTACAAAATTAAATCATCATAAAAACAATCCTATTTATGATGTGTTTTAAAACATCCCTCACGGCAAATCGACTGATTCTAAAGAAGACACCCATTTTAAGCACCAATTAAAGGCCCCCTTAGTTTTTATTTTAAAGAATTCAATGCCTTTTAAGACTTTTTATGGACCTTGGGAACCCTGTAAGGTTTTTTTTTTATGCTCAACCCACAGTTGCAGTGCGGACCTGAGGAATTTAAATGTGCTCTCTTTTTTTTTGTTCGTTTTGAAGGCAGTCTGAATTTCTATGAACCTCTTGTGTGGCGCATCCTTCAGCAGAGGACTCTGGGGACTGGTAGCGATGTTGGCTAACTCTGCAAGCCAGTTGGTGTTAGGGGAGCAGCTGAGCTCCTGGTGGGACACGTGTCCAACCTGGAATAAGCTCTGAGACCTCTGGTCTTCCTCCACTTCCTGCAGTTCAGGCATATCATCTGAAGAAAAATCAGGAAACAATTCAGCCAAAACGTCAGAGGAAAAAAAAGGCAGAAAATAACACAGATTCTGTTGAACGAGCGTTTTACCGTATTCCATGTGGCAGCCGGGTGAGGAGGGCAGATCCTCGTTGCACTTGAGCGGATCAAAGGACTCGTCCATTTCAGAAATGTGTTTTTTCCTCTTATTTAATTTTTTCAAAGGCAAAAGATTGTCAAGATGCTTACTTAGCTTCCATCTTTTGCAACTTCAACTGGTTTGGAAGACAAAAAAAAAAAAAAAAACATAAGTTTTAGCTGGAGGAATGTATTCAGCTACACTTCTGCTAGTAAATAATAATTACTAATTGCCTTTGAATAATTAAAATAATACATTTTTTTTTTATTTCAATTGCATTAAAATGTAATAATTTGGAATAAAGCTGCTTTTTTAAACCAAATATAGGCTTTTTTTTTTCTCCTTGCACCTAGAAATGAAATTGCCTGGTTACAATCTGTAATCACTTGGCTGGAAAACTCAACAATCTGTATTTCGTTATAAAGTGAATTAGAGCTGAAAACAATTAATCGGTTTAATCAGTGGATTAATCGATGATTGAAATAATCTTCAACTAATTTAGTAATCGATTTATTGTGAACTGGAGTATAGAGCCCTTAAGCTGACAGAGTGACCTAATTTAAGCAGTAATTATATCTTTTTTTGGAACAGCAATAAACTTATTTTGTTCCAGATTAAGTAGGATACCTGAAGAACATGCACAGTGCCGTTTTCTCTCCAGTTTCCCACAATTATGCTCCATTATAATGAGCTCTAAATGAAAAAAAAAAATCTTCTTTTAAAAGGACTACATTCCATAAAGCAATGCCTAGAGATCTAGTAAATGTAGTCAAAGATGTAGTAAAATTTGCAAAATAATCGTTGCAGCCCTGAAGTGAATATGAACCGTATAGGAAAAATAGAGAGGTAAGAATCCTTTATTTTCTTTTACAAAATGTATTTCCTATAACAAGTAAAGACATGTCTGAGTCCAATGCCAGACAATCAGCAAATAACAGGAAAGCTGAACACAGTAAAGGAGTTTTTATTCTTTTTCTTTATATCAAACTGAGGTACAAACTGTTATTCAATGATGCTAACCGCGTTACCTGCTATTAGATAATACTGTAGGGTTAGAGTGTCTGTTTTTGTTTTAAAAAGATCTTAAAATGACCGTTGCCAAAAATAACCTAAAACTGCCAATGGCGGAAACGCTAGAGAACTTTTTCTTAATACTGTAGTGATATTGTGACACTGGAAATGAACAACACAATGAAGTTGGGGGAGTGTTGGCCTAGTGGTTAGAGAGCAGTGCGGCTTGTGCTCTGAGAAAGGTTGCAAGTACCTGGTATCTGATCCCAGAGCCTGCACTCTGGGTCCCTACACTGCTCCCCTGGAGCCGTGACAATGGCAGCCCACTGCTCCCCAAGGGGGATGGGTTAAATGGAGAGGTAAATTTATACAATGTGAGAATCAATGTGGGGTCTTGTTCATGAATGAGGGAAGATGGGCGGAGATGGATAGAGGAATGGTGCGAAGCGTGCCCTGTACCGGTCTATTGTGGTGAAGAGACAGCTGCCAAAAAGCAAAACTCTCGATTTACCAGTCCATCTACGTTCCTACCCTCATCTCTCCCTTAGAGATAGGGTGAGAAGCTCCAGTCATCCAGGGAGGACTCAGAGTAGAGCCGCGGCTCCTGCTCACATCGAGAGGAGGTCAGGCATCTGGTTAGGATGCCTCCTGGATGTTTCCCTGGTGAGGTGTTTCGGGCACGTCCCACCTGGAGGGAGGCCCCGGGGAGACCCAGGACAAGCTGGAGGGACTAGGTTTCTCGGCTTATCAAGATCCAATTTCGCGTGCAGTAATTTGCGCTCGCAAACTGGAATTTTGCGCGAGGGGCTGAACCATGGTTAAAGCTTTGATTGTTTTCAACGCCTGCTAGAAAATATTTAACTGGATAGTAAGCAGTTTACTTCTATCTGGTAAATCCTAATTTGACTTTAATTCATCACAGGTTTATTGTCGCCTGAAAATATCGATGCAAATCACCAAGACTCATTGGCTTTTTAAGCTTCTGTTGCTGAGAAATACTCACTTCCTGGGTTCATATAACTTTGTTGCTGCCGTTCTGATCACATGGTTGAATAACATAAAACTATAGATTCAACTAAGAAATATTTGATTGATCCTGAAGGAAAATTCAATCTTATAGCTGCTCTGTTATTGAGTAGTTGTAGGTGTTGATAGCTGTAAGCAGGAAAGATCTTCTGTAGTGGTCTATCTTGCACCTGATCTGGAGAAGCCCCTGACTGAAGACACTTTGTCTAAAAATCATCTGAAGAGGATTGTCACTGTTGTCCTTAATATTCTTCACTTTATGAAGAATTCTTCCTTGTGGAATAATCTCCAAAGGAGTTCCCAGAACAGAGCTGGTCTATATCGGCTTGTTTAGCTCTTTTAAGTCATTAGCTCTGATACTGTTGCCCCAGCAGATGATGGAGAAAGAGATAAACCTCTCCACAGCAGACTTATAGAAGATCTTGGTGCAAACGCCAAAGGAGCTAAGCTTCCTTAGAAGGTACAGTTTGCTCTGTCCCTTCTTGAAGACGGCGTCACAGTAACGTCTTCAGTTTGCTGTTCAGGTGAACATTAAGGTATTTATCCTCCTCCACCAACTCCACTTTTTCTCCCATTATGATTGGAGATTTCAGAAGAAACAGGAACAAGTTGAATCTTGTTAACATATCCTTTGTTTTGTTGACATTCAGGATCAGATGGTTGTTTCCACACTATGCCACAAAGCGGTTCGCCAGCTCTCTGTACTAACCTTCTTGTCCATCATTGATGCACCCAATGACTGCAGTCATTTGAGTATTTCTGCAGATGACAGGACTCTGTCTGGTACTGGAGGTCAGAGCTACCAAACCCTGTGGCGCTCCTGACTACTAGATTAAGCAGCTGACCCTTCAGTCTCACAAACTGGTGTATTTTTATGTAGTTTCTGGCTAACACCATCTAGACCTGGTGACTAAGAGTCGCTGCATCTTCACTTGACTTTAGAGACCGCTGAAAAGTGGAGGGAGCAACACCATCTTCTGATTTGGCTGACAAACAGAAGCAGGAGAGTCAATGAAACAGAAGGTTTAACAAAGAAGCTTTGGGTCAAAGGACGGCAGTAGAGATTGGTGCTGAGCTCGTTCCTCAGCTGAACATACTGAGAACACATTCAGCTCATTGGCACTGTCAAAATTACAACCATTAAACATTTTAAAGTATTAACTTAAAAGAAAAGCAGAACTCTTCAGCAGTTGCTTTGGATTGCATAAGACAGGAAATAGAAGCTGTAAATCCACAGGAAAGCAGAACTATTGGTACACATCTTTGTTCCTGGTAAGCCTCAGCTGTGATCTGCAATACATTTATAAAGATAACTAATGGCGAAACATTTATTTTTTTTTTTCTTATTCCTTTACTAACCTTTCTTTATTTTTTTTTGTTTTTTTTTTTTGTCATAACTGGGGATGAAGATCTAAATATCAAGACATTTTCTTTATCAGCAAAAATGGTCTATAATGGTTATTTTCTTCTATTAATGTTCAGAAAACGATGCAAAAGCTAAGGCTGATATATCAAAAGATTTTTAATAATGGAATGTATAAAAAAAAAAGAAAAAATCTCAAACTTTGCAAGTTTTCTGCCAGAAGTTGTGTCAAATCTGGTAAATTAAAATCAAAAACATACAGCTACTTGACAAAGAGCCTAATTGTATTTAATAGCTTATACCACAGGTATCAAACTGGTTCCAGAAAGGGCCGTGTGGCTGCAGGTTTCCTTTCCAACCAAGCAATAGCACACCAGACTCCATCCATCTCATCAAGTCATGTTCAGGTTGGACTCAATTGATGAGATGAATGAAATCTGGTGAGCTGTTGCTTGGTTGGAAAGGAAACCTACAGCCACACACCCTTTGCTTGGAACCAATTTGACACCCCGGCTGATACCACCATCAAAAATAAAGATAGATGCTGAACTGAATATCTTCTTAGTTTGCTTTAAAGAGTCAGTCATTAAGGTTTAATTCTGTCTCTAGAGCGGAGGTCTTCAACAGGGGGTCGCTAAAGTTTATATATATAAAATATATTTTATATATAAATATATATATATTTTTTTATATATGTATATATATATATTTTTTCATAGATATATTTTTTTAATATTTTTTATATTATATATATGTTATTATATATATATTTTATATTTATATATATTTTCCAGTGTTTAAATCCACATTAACATGAATTCAACACACTGTAGTAAACAGAAAAATGGAGGCAGAAGATGTCTTTCAGTCATCAATGCACACATTCAGCTGACACAGGAGCTCTTTCAAGCTGGGCACCGTTTCATTCACAACACCTCGTCCCATCAACCAGGAATCAGAAATACTTTAATAATCCTTAGGAGAAATTACACTTTTGTTCGCATGACTTCATCTGTAATAGAGTGACTATAGGACCAGTTTGATAGAACACAATTTCATACTATATATAATTAAATGGTAAATGGCATGTACTTATATAGCGCCTTTATTCAAGTTAGGGAGACTTGACCAAAGCGCTTTTACAATACATTCATTCACACACACTCACACACTGATGGTGGCAAGCTACATTGTAGCCACAAGCTGCCCTGGGGCTCACTGACAGAAAAGCTGGGCTGCCGTACACTGGCGCCACCGGGCCCCTCTGACCACCATCAGTAGGACAATGCAGGTGAAGTGTCTTGCCCAAGGACACTGACACTGAAAGTCGGAGTCGGGGCTTGAACCGTCAACCCTTCAATTTCAGGGCAAACTCCTACATCCAACGCCACTGTCGCCTCGATTAGGGGTCCCCTCCCCATCTCGCCATCAATTTGGGGGTCCTTGGCCTGGAAAACTTTGAAGACCCCTGATCTAGAGAGAATGGACAATTCCAGTGGATCTCAGTTCCCAAGACTTCCTTGTTTTCAGTGAGAATGGCTGGTTTGGGGGAAGATGGAACAGAATCAGATCAGTTATTGGAACGATGGATCCTTTCATCTATGGTCTCTTTATCATTACCTGCTATATAAGAGCTGTATAACTCTTCATACACAGATATGACCCAAATATACCACGATTGAGATGTATTGATCATTTTCTTTAATGTACATGTAGTGTGACTTGTGATCAAAAAATTATTTCAATGAAAAACCAAAGAACGAACATTTTACAGAGATATCGACCAGAATTCACACAAAATATCAGTAAAAATAATCTCAACATTAGTAATTATTTTCTTTTTATAAAACACATTAAAAAAAAAGAAAAACAAATCAAGTAAAAGATGTAACAACCCATGAAGTGGGAGGGTAGGGGCTGACGGTCTTGACGCTGAGCCTGTTCGGCACATTTCCAGCCCTGCAAAAGTTTTCACACCTCAAAAACGTTTCGGGCTTTAATGTTCAAAATCTTGATGTATTCTGGGGAGACTAACTGAAGAGTGGACGCTCACAGTGAGTCTGCTTCTGCTGGAGGTTTCTTCCTGTTAAAAGGAGTTTTTCCTCTCCACTGTCGCTACAAGCATGCTTAGTGTGAGGGAGTCGATGCAATCAACTGGTTTTCCTTCGATAGAAAACTTTGATTCAATTTGAATGTATGATCTGGTTGAAGCGTAAATTGCCTTAAGATGATTTGTTGTGAATTGGCGCTATAGAAATAAACTGATTTGAATCGAAGTATAAAGAAGTGGAAGGGAAAAACGAGGAAAAACTCTGATACACCTAAATAAAATCCTGAGTTTTCAATTCCGTTTAGAGGGCAGCAAACAGAAGAAGCTGATCTGATCGGATGAGACAACGATTCATTTTATTGGCAAAAAAATTGAGGCATAGTGGGGGAGCAAGCCAGGCTTGAATCTATTGCCTCAGCGAAAATGCCTGCCACACTTTTCAGATGTTTGTTCAAGATACATCACTTCTTCTTCCACTTCTCTACAGTTGGTCCATCGTCAATCCCTCAAATACATAAAAGATGTGGAAAAAGTTCAAAGAGGCGTGAATACTTTTGCCAGGCACTAAAGCGTCGCGTTCATAAATAAAATCCAACCTGTTCAAACACATAAATATTTAATAAAAGCAGGTCTTTCTGGGGTTATTTTTTTAGCTTTAATGCCCCACAGTGTGTGAGGAACAGGGGGGGCTAAAAATACCACAGCACTCCTTTCGAAGTGTGTCGACATCATGTTGTGAAAAACCTGCGAAACATCAAAGCCAGAAGTTAAAAACTGTTAAAACATCTTTAAGGGCTTTGGGTTAAGGCGCTGAGAAACTTCTAGCATCAGAGGACACTTTGGAAAACAACAAAAAGACGTACCACTGCAGTGTGGAAAAATACATGTAGTGCATTTACTCGCAAAAATAAACAAGACACTTCAATCGGCTTACAATAAACTGCATTAGTTAAGGATTATCTGCAAGTTTATGATGCATAATTGGATGATAAATGGCGTCGTCAGTGTTAGTTTCAGGGTTAGGGCTGGTTTTCACTCACTAACAGAAGCCAAAATAGATCCTTTAAACTGCATCCGTCAGAAACAAGATTTGCATAAAAGTCAAAGTCAGGTTGGATTATATTATATAACCACCAAACAATTACGTTTCTCTAAAGCAGGAATACAGAAATATTCATCCATGTAATACTTTTTTTTTCTCCAAGCCTATTTTTGTTCTTTTAGCATTTATTCACACATTTTACATTAACTAATGCCACAGTTGATTTTTTCTTTTTAAAGAGACCTGAACTCTGCTATCGTACCACAAGCATTAAATCTCAACAGTTGGACCTGGAGTCTGAAGCTTCAGTGCATTTTTATACACAGCTAGTCCAAAAGAGGCCAAACCCAAAGCAGGGTTCTAGTGTCATTATAAAAATATTGATATCAAAAGAGTTTAATAAATATTTTACTTTTAAAACTTTAAGGCAGATGGTTTCAAAAGCGCTGGTTGAGTTTTTAGGTGCATCCCTGCTCCGACACCTTGATCCAATGAACAGGTTCATTACAAAGACTTTGTAATGTTTACCAAAGACATAATACAAAATAAATGTGTGGTAAATAACTTAGACCTGAAACCACAACTGATAGATCTTTTAATTTGACCTGTTATTTTTCTTATATTCACAGCGATGACTTAAAATAAAACTCTTCAGCACAGTGAAGGAGTAATTCGATCATCAGTCAGCGGAGTTAAAGCAGGGATGCATCTAAAAGCTGAAGAGGAGCAGCTTCAGAGGACTGGATGGTGTGGAGCGCGTTGTGATGGATGGATTCTTATGTACAGGAAACAGTACAAGCTCATTTAATCTATGATAAAAATATCTGTCCTATAGAAAAATGAATGGATGCATAATGGTAACTGAGAGCAAAATAATGGTGAGGTGAGACGTTTCGCTGCAAGGATCATAAATGGAGAAACACAGTGGGGAAAGAGTTCCAGCAGGGAGTCAACAGCCAGACCAAACATAAGGAAGGCAAAGCCACCCCCAGAGGTGTTATAAACAGGAATGTGGGTCTACTAGGGCTGAAACAATCAGATTAATCGATTATTGAAATAATAGTCGACTAATTTAGAAATCAATTGATCATTTACTGGAGTATAGAGACTCTAAAAAACGCCTTTAGCTGACAGAGCAACCCACTTAGAGCAGTAATTATATAAACATTTTTTTAAAACTATATCTATATATATCTATCTATATATATATACATGTAATTCTATATCTATATGTAGATCTAACTTTCATGATCTATATCTATAGATTGCTAGTCTATATATTTATGTATACCTTCTATTGGTATATTGCTGAGCCATATAGATTCATATCTATATCATAATAAAATATTGCCTTTAGATCTATATTGATATCTTTGCCCGATCTCTATATATATATATATATAGAGAGAGCATATAGATACAGGCTATCTCTATTCATATATAAGCATATATATCTACATATGTTGCTGACATCTGTTACTTGCTATCCCAAGGGCATATTCTATATATAGAAATTAGTATTCTATATATATACCCTGTGCTGGCCTATATATACCTATCTCCTGCTATATCTATATATTGTATAAAGGTATGTGCTGCTGTCTGCTACATGCTTGAGCTATGCCTATATACATATTGGCTGGCTATATGTATTGGCTGTGCTGTGCTATTACATTACCCAATGTATCTATATGATCTATATATATCTTTTATATATATATTATTATATATATATATATGCTTTCAGTGCTGTCACCTAATTATCGGCAAGCATTTATCGCTGTTAACGCCGCAGGCCATTTTTAACTGCCATTATTTTTTAATGTGAGATTAACGCTATGTGGTTTTATGGTACACTTTTCCAAGTACATACATCCCGCTGCAGCCTGCGGGGAGGCGGGCCTATGAGCAGTCAGTCTATGCATTTTCCATAGGCTTCGGCAGCGGAGCTCCTCAAGGAAAAAGACGCTCATACACTGGGTGACCTAGTGCCTTTTCTGGGTTTCCCCACCACCAACAAAACAAGTTGAAAGCGTCTGGTAACTAGTAGCAACCTGAAATACGCTGAGAAAACTGATTACTGAGGTGAAATGGAATCTGCTAGCAGCACTCTTGTCTGTGAACGCCACAGGTCGGTATCGTAGGTGTGTGTGTGTGTGTGGGTAGGGTGGGTGGGTGTGGGTGTGTTCTCATTTTTGTTAAGAGGCTGAAAAGTAACTTTCTAGAGTATAGACCACCTCCATCTAGTGATGTCGGTCTATTGATTTTGATGTATTGATTGAAAATTGTTCATTATTATTCTGGTTAATTAACATCTAATGTTAACTCTACTAAATTTTATAGCAGTAGGGTAAAAATGCTTGTTCTTTGTTCAAAAGACTGTATTAACTGTAAAGACTGTCTTTACATCAGCCTGTTTTCAGGGCCTTTTTTTTGGCTACATATTTGTTATTTTTTGCTACATGCCTCCCCATCTTCTTGCCATATGTTTCGATGGCATAATCAGTGTCTGTGACCTGTTTTCATTTTAAAAGAACATTGGCACAAACCTAGCCTTCGTATGTATTTTTGTATATCATCGTAGAGTATCTAAATGATTTTCAATCAGATAAAAAATCTTCGATTATAATGCGATTAATCGCTAGTTAACTCAGGCATTGATGTACTAATGGCTATTAAAAAAATTTAATCGACTGATTCGTTAACTAATATCTCTATATATATATATATCTCTATCTCTATATATCTCTCTCTCATTTATCTATCTAGATATTCATTCATCTATCTATCTATCTTCGTACATTATATATACATATATAGACAGTATCTGTTGTTGTTAATATCGAGCAGCTATATATATTACATATACTACATATACTACATATATATTATTATATATATATTGAATAACATATATATATATATAAATAACATATGTTAATATATGTTGCTGGTTGTTAATTTCACAAAAAAATCTTTAAGGCTGGTTGGTTACATTTGGCTATCCAATTATTAATCAAATAATAATAATTGTCAAATAATTGAGAGATGAATCGATTGCAAAATAATCGTAAGTTGCAGCCCTAGGATCTACAGAGAGGTGGCGCTATGAAGATGGATGGGATTGCACACTTTCAATCTGGGACCAGGTTTTCATAAACTCTCACATTATACTGGATTTGCGCGGATGTCGAAACATATTTGCAGAAGCTCCTCTGAACAGGGCTTTACATGCTTTAGCCACAATCTTTAACTTCAGGGTCACTATTTTTCTTACCGCAAACAATAAATATTGAAGAACTCATAAAATATGTTTCCCATAACAGGATGGAGATGTTATAGGATGATAGCCTGCTTTGGCTTTAGCTCCTCTCACACTAGCTGCTAGCTTCCGACTCCGTGACCAAGTAACCTGGAACTGGGCGACATTTCTTGTTTTTATGGACGCTGTCCCTTTCTATAAAACAGAAGAGAAAAAATTAAAATGAAGACATGAAAAGAGTTAGCTATTGCAGGTAAGATATAAAGTGCTTATAATATCTCAACAAAACCTCTTTAAAAAAAAACCCCATTAGCTTGGGAATAGTGTATCTTTTGGATTTGCTTTTATTACCTTGTCACTTTATAGATATATTATGTAGTTTGTGCCATTAAGGTTGAAAGATCCTTAAATTCTTCACATTTTGCATTTGATTTAAGTGTTTGATTTTGTTAATGTGATAAACGTTGACGGGCTGCGGATGAAAACAGTAAAAATGCCTTTTATGAAAGTGCCAAATAGTTTTACTCCGTTAGGGTTTGTAGAAACGAACCGACCGCAGCGTGTTGCTCCCCCCCCCCCATGATGTAGTAAAGGAGATAAAGGAAAAGCAGGAGCCGGTGTGCAGCTCTCTGTGCATAGCATATAAACTGAAGGCATCACCGTTTCATCGGGTTATATTTTGGGTCTCCATCCGTTTATGAACTGCATGAGCTTCTTCACCTGCAGCTTGCTCAGCTGAAAGTCTTCAGACAGAATCTCCTCGGTGAGCTGCAGGAGGAGATTCCCGTCGATCTTCTCCGACACAAAAAGAGAAACTATGTCGTCCGGCAGGCCGATGAACTTCAGACATTTGGATACCTCTTCGATGGAAATGCCCGACAAGTCTGGAGGCGGCTGCCACTGTGTGGTGGCAGAGAGAGAGGGGCAGGTTAGAGCTACAGAGTTGGACCCCATCTCATTGGTGCCCAGCTCAGTTGGAGTGACGGCGCCCTGCAGGGCGTCACAGACAGCATCTGGATCTGGGCACTTCTTGATCATGCTGGGTTTAGGTGTTCTTGGTGGTAAGATGGGGCAGGATAAGCTCTGTTTAGTGTTTGATTCTTTTATTGGCTTGTTTCTGTACATCTCAGAGTTATAACTGGAAGATTTGGTGCACGTCTGGGTCAGGGCTTCTTTCTGCGAGCTGAACTCTCCGCTGCGGTGTGCGTGCTCTCGCCCGTCGAAGTCGTCCAGGCTGAAGGTGCAGGTTTTCGCTGAACTCGGGGTCCTCTTCCTGGGGTAGCTGAAGTAGCTGCGGCAGCTGGCGGGGACGAACTCGTCCGTGCAACGCGAGTCTCCTCCGGTGAAGTTGTTGGGCCAGGACAAACGGGACGACACGCGGTCTGATGGCAGGCTTCCACAGGGAGAAGCCGCTCTTTTCTCTGCGCTGCCGGATTTACCCCAGCTGCAGGGGTAGCAGACGGCGCTTTGCTCCTGCAGGTCGCCTCCCTCTAGCTCAACTGCTCCGCTGATAAGCAGAATTACAAAATTCATTAATTATTCTTTCCATAACCCTGAAAAAAAACTGAATGTTTGAAACCCTTACATGTTGTGGAGCCCAGAAGAATAATAGGAAAGCGTTGGACTTGGAGACCGAGTGTCCTGCTGGCGGGGCTTGGATGGGATGGGCAAAGATGGCAGCTGCTTCATACTTCTAGGAGGGATGGGGGGAGCATTCAGAAGCCGACATTCCTCCCTCACCTAAAGGCATCAAATCCATTTAAATCAGTCTGAAATATAAACATTTTTAGTCAACAAACATTTGAAGATCTAGGATGCAGTATGAGGGGAGCTGAAATGTGACATGAACAAACTGCTGCTCATCGATCGGCTGTGGGAGGAAGACAAACGAGGTCTTAAACGAGGACGGGAGGGAAAAACATTAATATTAAGGAGCACCATGCAAAGAGGAGCATCAACCTGCTCTGCAGATTCAGGAGGATCTCTTCCTTCCTTCCTCTCCTGAACTTCTTCCAAAGATCTGATCAAATCAAACATTTCTTATATGAAATCTATTACAATGATCTGCCATCAGCTCTATATTGCTGGATCCAAATCAAGAAAAACATTGCAAACTCCCTGCTGCGTGAATATAAAAATAGCCTATGAAACCGAATTCTTGGTACTTAAAGGTCTGTGGTTTTTGCTCTTTAGTTTTCATCCACATTTCTGCAGAAGCTAAAACCTCCTAAAGACCAAAATTAGACCTTCTTAAGGCAAAACTTGGAACAGATCAAAGCTGCCTCTCTCTCAAATCAAAAGCTGGGTTAAGCATGACGCACCGAAAGCAGCGAACAGACATATTGAATCTATATTAATAAAGACAGTAGTAGTTTCCATTTCATTTTTTTTATTCAAGTATTTAACATGAAGGATTTGTTTGATTTTTCCTTACAGTTTCTAAGCTAAGGTTTGGCTAAGGTTATTTTTGGCACCGCTCCATTAATCTATAGCTTGAGAAAATGTTTTATAACTTCCTCCTGCTCCAAATATCTCCAAATTTACCTTTGACCTCTGTGCTTCTTTGATTGGATTTATACAGAGGTTAAATCAAAGACCTGATGCAACCATGAACATATTTTAAAAACCAGGAATCCTTACCATCCTGGTTATGCACTACCTTTTATTGATCAATAACTCGAGAATCCTGTAACTTTTCTCTTATCGAAGTGTCTCAGCCTGATCTGGTTTGGCCCCTTATTTCAAGGACAGCGCTGCAGGATTGCACTAAGCAAACTGCACTGACGGCTGCTGAAGGTGTTGAAGAGCTTGGATAGATCAGGATGTAGGAATTTAGTGGACTGTTTAGGTTGTGGAGACAAAATCCATTATTTGAATGTCTGCAGACACAAGAAGCCTCCCCAGATCTCCCAGACTTGAGATATCAAAAAGTCACTGTTGTTCAGCATGGGGTGAGTAGAAATGAAGGCTAATCATGTTTTGGGTAATACTATTCCTTTAATCTATAGCTTGAAAAATGTTTTATAACTTCCTCCTGCTCCAAATATCTCCAAATTTACCTTTGACCTCTGTGCTTCTTTGATTGGATTTATACAGAGGTTAAATCAAAGACCTGATGCAACCACATGAACGCATATTTTAAAAACCAGGAATCCTCTACCATCCTGTTTATGCACTACCTTTTATTGATCAATAACTCAGAATCCTTAACTTTTCTCTTATCGAAGTGTCTCAGCCTTCTGGGGCCCCTATATCAATATCAGGGACAAGCAGAGTTGCAAAGCAAACTGCACTGACTGACTGCACTGAAGGTGTTGAAGAGCTGATAGATCAGGATGCAGGAATTAGTGACATTTAGGTTGTGGAACAAAATAAGATTTCCTCTCTGGAACACAGCATGACTTGTTCACTACAGGAAACCCGAATATAGCACCGCTTATTAGTAACCTATGGGAGAATGTATCCTACCATAATGCAATAGCACATAACGTTTATTTCTTAAAGTTAATTGTGTTCCTGTATGCACTGGTCAGCCTCATGGCTAATTCTCTCTTCTGTCACATATTTTCTTCTTCTCTGCTTTTGTTTCTCTCAGATTTAATGCTTTTTGCACGATATTTTCTCCTCTCGCTGTACTCCTTCTTCTTCACAAGCATCACCCGCCTGCTCGAAGTCTTCAGTTACCCTGTCTCAAACCCCGTGAGGGGCTCTGCTTTGGAGGATTCTTTGTTTCTCAGAGCTGATCGATCGTCGCTTCAGCAACCTTCCAGCCAATAGAAATGGATTGTGCCTCGAAAGGGTAGCCCTTTGTCTAACTCTACTCGAGTGTGCCTGTTATAAAACCCCACCGACAATAAAATGGCTTTTTACTCCTAATAGTTATCAATTTCAGACGCGGACGCGATGTGAACAGAAAACTCCCGCCTCAGAGTTGCTTGTCAGAAAAAAAAAAAAAAAAATGTTTGCCAGTCAGGGTAGATGCTAATTCTGCCTCCAGCAGAAATTAAGTGATCCTTTGGTGATTCTTGAATCGCCTTTTATTATTTTTTATTTCCCTGATTGTTGTTGTTTTTCGAGTTTTATTTTAATAGCTTTTAAATTAAAAAGCCAATTTATTGTCGGTAAGTGTTTATCACGTGCACGCTCAGAAGAGTTAGAAGACAAGCACCCCTTTCTGAGGCTGTCGCCTCTATTGGCAGGCTGAAAGTGCTACGATCCGATCCAATCTGAGAAAGAGCAAAAAAAAATCCGCAAGCAGAGCCTCTTCATTTGAGAGGGTAACTGAAACTCGAGCAGAGCGCGGTTTGTGCTTTAAGAGAAGGAGGCAAGCGAGAGGAAAAATATCTGTGTAAGAAGCATTAAATCTGAGAGAAGAAACAAAGATTTGAGAGAGAAGAGAAGATATTTGAGAGAGAGCCGATGGCGTGAGTGTGAGCATTACAAGTTTTGAGAGCAAGAAATTCTTTTCTCAAATTGAAATGATGTGCTCTTGCATTATGCCAGGATAATTCTCCCATAGTAACCGACTGCTTTATATATAGATATATAGATAGGTTTCAGCATAGATTGAGCAGGTTTTCATTATGAACACTGGAAAAACAATTCCTTAATTGAGTAGGTAAATGAAATAGTTTTGCCAATTAAATCAGTATTTTTACTCTTAAAATAAGATATTTAGATAAATTGCACATGAAATAAGACAATAATGATTGTGTTTTCTTATTTTAAATGTAAATTGTCTTGTTCCATTGGCAAAATATCTTTTACCCTCTCAATTCAAGAACAAATGCACTTATTTTAAGAAAAATTGACTTATCTAGAGAGTTGCTATTCAATCATTAACTCTTCATTAATCAAACAAGCAGAAAGGAATCAAAGGTTCATCTCTGATGTTCAGCTACCACTGAAATGTTGATCAGAGAAGATATTCAGGTTTCTTTTCAGTGATTTGCTTGATGATTACAGAGCATGACAGCATAACAGCACCGTGGGTTACGCTGCATTTTGTTGGCTCCATATTAAAAGATTAAAAACTCTACCTTCAGCTTCTAAGATAAAACATTTCATTAAAAAAAAATTGTGATTTATTGCTGACCATTGTCACCGAACAATAAAAACCACCTTGTTTGTAACGTGAGTGTGGATGGGAGGATGGATGGAGCTAATTAAAAGGCAAAAACTGGATTAAAACCTACTAAAGCAGGCCAGTGACTATGAATATACTGCCAGAGCCATGATGGAAAGGTTTATATCAGAGCGTATCTCTGATTACGGTCAAAGTCCAGAGGGAAATCCAAAACCAGATGAGCAAAGCTACTGCAGACGTTCTATTAAAACCAGTTGATTGCAATCTTTAAAAAGCTCAGAAGACACCTTCGATTGTTCAATCTTTTCTTGAATAACATCAATCAAGTAACCATTAAA
Source organism: Cyprinodon brontotheroides (assembly GCA_018398635.1). Classification (NCBI taxonomy): domain Eukaryota; kingdom Metazoa; phylum Chordata; class Actinopteri; order Cyprinodontiformes; family Cyprinodontidae; genus Cyprinodon; species Cyprinodon brontotheroides. Next base: position 2,504,092 of record JAGKQL010000011.1, on the reverse strand, counting down.
CAATTAAAACTTATCAAGCAACTGCTTTCAAATATGAACCATTCAAGTGACTTATATTTACAGTTATTGATTAATAGTTAAAGATCAAAGTTTAGAGGAATTACAATGGGTAGAGTTAGATAAGAATGATGGATCAATATCGGGTGATTACCCATCTCCCATAATCTGATCTCTTTCTAAAAGAGGACTTGGTGACCAATGTGCTTCTAAATAATTAGGATCTTAGATTATACTCACAGCTTCAGACTTGGGTGGGACAGGTGGAGGAGTAAGAGGAACATCTAAGCTTGTTATGGCACCAAGAGGACATGTGACTGGATACGATGGCGGCGCTGTTGTTGCGCAGTCGCTGTTTGTGGCTCTTATGGCCTCACCAGGAGAGGGTTTTGCATTCTGCCCTCTCAGGTGATCCAACCACAGCTCCTCATAGGGAACGTCCAGCTTGTTGAGATTTGCATGTTGGCTGGTGCAGTCCAACAGCTCGGGGAACGAGTGTTCGTTTTCCCCGGATTCGGACTGGCTGCTGTCCGACGGCAGCAGGGCCCAATCGCCGCACAGCGTCATGCACCCCTGCAGGTTGACTTCGCTGTTCCCGTGCAGGTTGCTGCCGTAGACGCACACGGAAAGCCGGTGGAAAGACTGCGTGAGTTCGTCCCGGGCGTAAGTCAAAGAGCTGGGGACCCGTTTGTGGTTGGGACAGCCGTTGGGGCCGCCGCTCCCACCGTTCCCTCCGCAGCTGCCGTTTCCGCTGCTTTTCTTTGGGCTTTTGCCGTCGTCGTTCCAGTCGGCCCGCACGTCGCGGACGGCCCGAGAGTAGTCGTCTATGTCGAACTGCTCCTGGCAGAAGGAAAACCAGCGGTGCACCATGGTCTCCAACCACAGCTCTCCCAGCAGCAGCTCCTCTGGGACGATGAACCTGGGCATGGCCATGTGGAAGGGGAAATGGAAGGGGATGATCTTGTTGCTGCGCAGGATGCAGCACACAACCACCGTTTTGGTTTGGATGTTGACCAGCTTGTAGCGATGGCCCTCCCGGATGAGGTGCAGGTCGTACTGGTTGCGGGGCGGGGTGCTGGGCACCACCACGTTCACGGGGAGTCTGGTTTTCTCCACGATGTTCCGGATGGTGTGCTCGCCGTCCTGCATCTGGAGCTCCAGCGGGCTGCAGGTGCTGAACCAGCCTTTGCACTGGAAGGGCAGGCTGATGCTCTCATTGGTGCGATGGTTCATGCAGATCAAGCAGGGCATCTTCCCTCGCCCGATCTTACTGATAGAATTCAGCTTGCCGATCTTCTTGAAAATCGTATTGAGCCTGGACTTTTCTTTAGAGCTCTTTGCATAAAGGATCTCAGCCTGGCCCATTAACGTCAGTTCATCCCCAGTGCTTAGCGTTATGTTATAAACTTCTGTGTCTTCGTTGCATTCCCCGGATGCCATCTGCGAACAAAGTAAAGCAGGAGACCAATAAACCGTAGGAATCTAAATGTTTATATACACTCTATAAAAACATCACCTTTTCTTACACCCAATATATCATATCAGCTTGTTCCTGTTTTAGGTTGGTTAGGATGACTAAAGTTATTTCCATTTACTGACAGGCAGAATAAAGAAAACCTTAATCTCAAAAGCATTTGCTTTGTATCTTGTACAATTATAGTTTAAATTGCATAAGTCAGGTAGAGTCAAGTTTACAGACCACTTTCCTCCATAAACCATTGATTACCAAGCTTCACAATCCTCACGAATGTCTTATTGCATCATTGTCTCCTCATCATGTCTGCGTTTTTTTTTTTGTTTTTGTTTTTTTTAAGTCAACTGCTCTGCCCTGCAGTAAAAACTCCAGACCATGATGCTGCCACCCCCCTAAATCAAAGCTAGAAAAAAGGGTTTTCAGGTTTGCAGTCGTCCTAATTTCACCTTGACCACATAACTTCAAATATTAAGGCCTTTCTTCCAGATTTAATTTGCAAACTGGAATCAGGATTTAAGTTATTTCTAAAGTACTGTATTCTTTCCAATGTGAGGTTCTGACCCCTGTACTGAAAGCAAACACTACACAAATGTTAAATATAAGTCCATTGTTATTATTTCACAAAAAACTATTATCTCACTATCTTAAAGGAAAATTGCTTTTAACACTTTAAGCCCATTTTCTGTAGTGCGTGCGTGTCCAGGATGAAATCGAATGATCGACACCGTACTCTTTGACAATTGGTCCTGTCTCTGCTATTTGGCTTCCATGCAGAATCCCCCCTGGTTGCTGCTTCAGAATGGTTTCCATTGTGCATAACCGATAATAAATTTAAAACACTACAGGAACGCTTCTTTGTTAAATATGCTACTCACCGGTCGCCAACGCTGTTCAATGACGCTCCAAAAAAGTTTCGTAAAGAAAAAACGTTCCTGTAGTGTTTTTATTTAGCATTTTGTAAATCCCATTGAGTTCTGTTGGAATAGTCAATATCTCTCCGCAAATCGAAACGGAAATGGGGCCTGTTTACATTTAGTTGTAGTCTTCGCTTCACTTTGTGTATTCTCCGACGCCGAGGTGCTAACGCCTCTGTTAAACACTTTAAAAAATCTGAAAATGGAATACTAAAGGTGGATTCTTGAGGAGGACATATTGGACTTTGAGTTTGACCTGTAGAGGATACCGCTTTTGAACCGGAATATACTGGAGTGAGGAGTATAGAGACATTGTCGCCAACTAGTGGTCTGGAGTGTGCAACGCTCAGATTCGAACGGGAAGCGGAAGTTTATAAGCCGGGGTTGTGATGTATCGAAAAAAAATAGTTCTTGGGATTTACAAAAATGCTAAATAAAACAAGACAGGAACGTTTTTTTCTTTACTAAACTTTTTTTGGAACGCCATTGAACAGCGCTGACGACACGACCGGTGAGTAGTATATTTAAAAAAAAGAACGCTTAAGGTTGTTTTAAGGACATTATCGGACATGCACAATGGAAGCTATTCTGAAGCAGCCAGGGGTGGATTCTGCATGAGCCAAAAGCAGACTCAGGAGAACTAATGGACGGTACTTTGGTGTCGCATCATTCGATTTCCATCCCTGGACACTACCAGAAAATGGGCTAAAAGTAAAGAAAACCCGAATTCTCCCTTTTTAAGTGGAGAATATGCAATTATCTTATTTAGAGGATAGAAATCTTAATTCCTTTGGCAGAAAATCTTTTTTTTATGCAGTTTAAGGACAAATACATTTATTTTAAATGTTCACTTTTTTGGATCAGTTTTTGCGCTGAACTAAGAGGCATCGATCTAACAGTCTAAAAATCTTAAATCTAACCATAAGGTCTTTTTGAGCTTGTTTTGTAATTAATATCGTTTTTTGTTTCAAGAATATATCATTAAGTGAAGAAGTTTTACGAAGTCCAACTTTCCTACTTCATCACAAGATTATTTCATGTATTTTTAAATTGAATATTTAAAAAAAAATAATATGATTTAACAGAATTTTCTGGCCCCCCCTGATAAATTTAGCCTAGAACAGCCGCAGCTTCTTCCTCTCTCAGGGGTGGTTTTTCGTATAGATTTCACTGGTGACTCGCGCTACGCTCACACTGCAGCCTGAAGTAACCCAAATCCCGATGAGTTTTGCGCCCATATGCAACCTGGATTCGATCTTTTGTCATGGCTGTCTGAACAACACAGATCCTATTTTAAAACGCCACCCAGGCCACTTCTTGGCATAATAGCTACGCTATTACGTGGACAATAATCCAATCGGGATTGAAGGCCTGATCATCAAAAATGTTTCATGTAAACATGTCAGACTGGAAGATTCTAATCCCATTCGGGTCCGATCGATCTAAATTTAATTCGAAAGAGAGAGGTGGTTTCGTCGACGCCATCTCGACATGCCCATGTAAACAACACCCATTCGGATCTTAAGAGTAAAATACCTTCACCGGGCGCGATGTGCACATCAGCGCGGACGCTTCCTCGGGCCTTAACAACAGGAAAACCTCAATCGCTCTTGTTGTGAACAACATGGCGGGAGGAGTCTAGGAACGCCCATCTATAGCCACCTGCTCATTTAAAGCTGCAGGAAGCAGGAATTTATCCTCCTCCTCTTCCTCTCTCTCCACAGCCCACTCGCTCTCCCACGCCGGTTTAATCGCTCATTCTCTACATTTTCTCTCGGACATTTCGCTGCCAAGCGCTTTTTTCCTCCTCTCTCCTTTTTTCTTTCCGCTCGCTCCGAGCG